>OMKK01027414.1:2383-14545 GCA_900302305.1 Polymixia japonica
TATACGTGTGAGGACCACAGAATGGGTCTGGGAGGGGGTCCAGGCCAAAAGGCAGAGACAGGGTCACCGGGGAGAAATGCTCAATGGGAACTTCACACTATGTTCGGAACAGCGAGGCAGCCAGGCGTAGGCAGGCAGGCAGGCAACCGGCAACCCCGCCTCCACTCCCTGTGCGCCTCGTTCTCTCGCGCTTTGGCTAAATATTTGCAGATGAAAAACGTGATCTGCCCGGTGTCCCAGGCAGAGCTGCTACAGCTGTGAATGTGTGTGTTTGGGTGAGGTAATGAGTGCACGTGTGTACACAGGTCAGTGCATGTTTGTGGGCATGTGCATTCAAGCATGTCTGTATAGTGCATTTACAGTATGTGTGTGTGTGTGTGTGTGTGTGTGTGTGTGTGTGTGTGTGTGTGTGTGTGTGTGTGTGTGCGTGCACACGTGTGTATGCATACAAAGAAGTCGATGTGTCCGTGGAAACACACCCTTTTCCTTGCTGTCAGATGTCCAAGAAGATTAGGCCAATGAAATTGAGTGAGAGGGGCTGATCTTGTATCGGGCTCAAAGGTTTCTCCAACAATGTCAGCCAGACAGAGAGCGATACTATTCTGTAGGACACTGTCGGTAGACGTGGCGCAAGACGCACGGGAATGCAAGGAGGGACCCAGTCTGCTCAAAGAAGCATGAAACAGGTCACTGCGAAGAGACCGTCAGAGGGCATTATGGGCAAAATGAACAGTTCTCAGGTGTACTGTACCACGCTGTACCTAAAAACACAACTTAACCTACACCGGCAGCGAAGGCAGACAATCATCCTATGGGAGAGTCCAGCTGCAGACAGCTGTTGAAGAGATTGTGGAAGAGGCGGTGGAGTTATGTAACTACGTTGGCCACAGGGTTGTGTTTCCTCTCAGGCAAAAAAAAAAAAAAAGGAGAAGAAATAGCTAATGATAGGCACTGTTGGCCTTGCGAGGACATGAGCTGGCTCGGGCTTCAGCTGTGGTGACTTGGAGCTGGCAATGGCTGTGTTTGGCCAGGTCTAGAATCTGAGACTGTGGTTGAGGCTAGTCTCAGCTGTGGCTGGGGTTTTAGGCCGAGGTTTAGTGAACGCGGTTAAGACTGGGGCTAAGGCTGGGGCTCAACTGGAAGAAGGATCTGATCTCGGTTAAGATGTGTGTGTCTTGGCCTCCCCAGGCCTACTGCTGGCTAGCCCGGTTAGCGGCTGACCAAAAGCGATGAGTGGGCTGACAGTGATCCCAACAAGCCTTGCAGGGAAGTCCTTTGTCTCAACTGCCACACAGGCTGTGTTTTGTTTCCTTTTTTAAAATCACTACCACCACACACCACGCACAAACACACACACACACACACACACACACACACACACACACACACACACACACACACACACACACACACACACACACACACACACACACACACACACGCACAAACGCACACTGGAAAAGGAGCAGATTTTCCGGGCACAACAGGGGCCAGGGCTTCTGCAGACAACACACAAACACTCAGAGCTGAGATGTCTCGCACCCCTGCCAGCCAGTGGCGGTCTGGCTCAGGCAGTAATAGCCCTGCCACAAAGAGGCTGCAGCCAAGCAGAACTAATGATCCTTTCACAGGAGGAGGATAGAGCTGAGGTGGCACAGGTGGGCCAACAGCTCTGTGGTGATCAGGTCTGTTTGTACCACGGCATCGTGGCAGGCACTGTGCCCCTTTCTGGTCGGTCGTGAACTTCCTCATCCCGGTAATGGACTTTTAATACTCTACTTACACACTTTTACCTCAACTTTAATATTGCCCTTATTACCTCCTGCGGTTGGCAATGTGACCAGCAACATGGTGCGGAATGTACAGTAAAGTGCGTTAACGGGACGCACGTTAGCTATGAGAAACAACTCTAGTTGCAACACTGCTCCTGTTTTCATAGTGTCTCTGTAAAGGAGAGGCTGTACTGTGGAGGCTTACAGGTTCCTTTCAAGAACCTACAGAATCTGCAATTGAGCGGCTATGAGTCCTAATCCCGCAGAAAACCTACGAGAGCTATCTGTACGTGACCAAGCGCTGATGACGGTGAGGCAGCAAAGGAGATTTATATGTGGAATCTCTGACCACCGAATCAACAGATCAGAGCGAGGACGGAGGAATGAACCGAAGCGGACCAGAGTTTAAGTCCAAGAGAAAGAGAGGGCTTGGAGAGAGAGAGCCGGGCTAAACCACTACCATGTGTGTGTTTACGAGCCCCAAGCAGAGACAGGGGATGCTATGTTCCAATCAATGGCTGTTGGAGGTGTCTTGGAGTGTCGGGCCACAAGGTCCGCTTTCATCTCTTGGCACGAGAGAGGCAGCGCGATCGGTGGAGCTCTCACGCGGTGGGGCTAGCCAAAGTTTACAGTACGTGTTAGCCATCACATGCTTAAAGGGCACGCTAACACAGAGCTTAATAACTGCCTGCGTCCTAAGAGAGATGGGTGGATGCTTGTAGCCACTATGGAGTCCAAAATGACCCGTCGCTGAGCTAATAAGATCCTAACCACAGAGTCCCAGTCTGGCCATAGAGGAAGCCCCTGCTGATAATAGACAAAGGAAAATCTGGGCCCAGACATCTAGACAAACAAGATAATTATCACACACAGACACATGTACAAACACAGATGCAGAAACGCAGCCTCACGCGCTGGCACGCGCATACGCAGGCATATAACACGTGTGAGCGCAAACACAGATGTATAAACACACGCAGGCATGCGCACGTGCACACGCGCCGACACGCACTCACACACGCATAGGCATACGGATGCGGGCGCGCGCGTGTGTGTGTGTGCACGCAGAGTTGACTCTAACTTAATGAGGGCCCATCAGAACGGTGGGTGTGTGTGGTGGTGAGAACGCATAAGCTGCTGAAAAATGTTGTTTACTGTTTTGAGTTGTGTGAATTTAGGCTGTCATCCTCCAGCTTCGGGATAAGGGAGTTACGAAACATACCAGACCGAGTATATTCTCCAATGTGACACCACACTATCCAAACACACAGCCAAGTAACTGTACATGTTCTTTAACAATCAGTTTTTTTTCCCATTTTTTTTTTCTCTTTTAGACAAAATTATCTCAAACATTTTCCATGGCGCGTTGCCAGCCACTGTAAGCTGTAGCGCTGCTTATCCAAAGCAACATACTTCATCTGAAACGTCAGCAACTTTCCAAGAGAGGGAGAACCTTGAGTATTGAACAACAACATGTGAATCAAAATCACAATCGCTCACAGCGAATCGAAAGCAAACCCCCTCGGTTCTGGAGTCACGTGCCTTGGATCGGAGCGTCGTCATATGTTAAGCTGAAGCTGAACAGATTTCCCCAAGGCTACAGTTAAGTGGTCAGGTTTTATGGCACGGAAAGGCTTGTTGAGTAACAAAGCAGATGATATTTGCCCGACACACACACACACACACACACACACACACACAAGCACACACGTTCCCTGAGTTTACTCACAGGCACTCTCTTCAAGCACACTCCTATTCTGTGGATGTCATTCGGGGAGCAGCCGCTACTTCAGGGCCTGTCCATCTCTCTCACTCCCTCACAGTTCAAATAGGAAGACAAAACCCACCGCAACGCCGACCTTTTTCCCCATAGAAGTGTCAGTCAGGGGGACGGCGCACGCTTGGCACTTTTCAATAAAATACCTCGAGCTGGTTCGCTGCCAGACATCTTCACGAGTAGCGTCGTCTCTCTCACCTCATTCACGGGTTTCTCGCTAGTTAACGCTGGCAGCAGGGTGAGCGTTCATCTGAAACGCTATACAGCTACACCTTAGAGAATGTCCCGCACGTTAGGCTCTCCGACACTCTATGTTTCCATCGACAGCCTGTGACAGTCTCTTCACGCTTTCTCTCTTTCACTCCTCCGGTATCTTTCTGTCCGTCTCTCATCCCGCATCGTTAATCTTGCTGCTGTTCTCTCTCTCTCTCTCTCTCTCTCTCTCTCAATCAGTCCTCTCTCTTTCTCTCACTCTCTGTCCATCCTCCTCCCTCACTTCCTCCTTATTCCGAATGTTAGCGTGAAAAGTGCTGTGGACAACATCATCCACCATCGTCTTCCACACTCATGTGAGTTTTCACCGCCGACTCTCAGTATGAGTCAGGTTGCAAGTGACTCAATGTAAACATTTAGGTACATCAGGCACATCGGCTATGCTTCCCGGGAGCGTGTAGCACAGCGAGAATGCTGTGTTACACGTAAAGGGGATTTTTACTGGAGAGGGCAAAACGTATATGACCCAAAGCTGTCTGCTGTAGTGCACTTACTATCAATGTTTATATTCAACGTGGGCCCTAAATGGAAAGATAAAACGCTGTTATGTAAATGTAACTCGGTCGGGGTGAATCTATTTCTAGACTGATATCAATCCCCGTATCTCAGCCCTTGGCTAAGTAACTTTGCTGAGTAAAAGTTCTGATGGTTATATTGGTTGTTGGTTATAGCTTGAAGGTTGTTTGAAGGTTACCTGCGGCCTCCTGGCACTGGCTGCGGTTGATGTAGGAAAAGTGGTGGTGGCAGCTCTGGGACTCACACACACAGCCCTGAGCTGTCAGGTTACACCCAGAGAACATGCAGGCCGGGTTGGACGGTCCCACAAACTTCTCCCTGTGCCTCTCCCGGTGCTCGTGTCTCCGACCCTCTGGACACGCACAAACGCATACACACACGCACACACGCGCACACACACACACGCACGCACACACATCACAGTCATCAATGAGTCACAGACAATGGCACCACACAAGAGTGAGTGGGGCACCGCCAGACAAAGCCTGAGCATGTGTGTCATCACTATGATATGTAACTAGCATTAGTCACCTAAGAGCCACATCTGCTATGGATTAGGTACGCTCAATGGATAGCATTCTTCCTTCCGTCTAACAAGCAGTCGGTGCATATGTGTGTGTGTGGTTTTGTGTATGTGTGTCGTGTTTGTGTATGTGTGTGTGTGCGTATGTGTGTGTGTGCATATGTGTGTGTGTGTTTGTGTATGTGTGTGTGTGCGTATGTGTGTGTGTGCGCATGTGTCTGCGCTTGGATATATGTGCGCGTGGAGGAGGACTCACCTGTCTTGCTGGCCTTCAAGCAGGTCTCTTGGTCTGGGTACATAAAGGAGCCTAGGCAGGAGTGACGGGCATCACACACACACTGGCCTCCCGCTCTGTCGCAGCCTGTCACCAGGGGGCAGCGCTCGTCCTCCAGGCCTGCCTCCGGGCGGTCAGGAAGCGCTGCAGGGGGACAGGAGGGGAGCACAGAGGACATCGGGAGACAACGTGAATTTCCAAGACAACAGAACTCCGGGGACAGCGAGCGATCACGAGCGCCAGAAGCCGAGAAACGATCCTCGATCGATCGCAAGCACTAATTTACGTGAAAAAGGGTCAGCCGGCATACTGCCTCTACCACCTCCCAGGGAGGACCGATGTTGAGGTGACCGGTAGTTTTGGCCAGCCGTCCCTCCTCCCTCCCAGACGTACCACGCTGCTTCAGCCGTTGAGCCCATTTGTTTGCTTTCATTCCCCA
This sequence comes from Polymixia japonica, assembly GCA_900302305.1. Lineage (NCBI taxonomy): Eukaryota > Metazoa > Chordata > Actinopteri > Polymixiiformes > Polymixiidae > Polymixia > Polymixia japonica. The sequence goes on from OMKK01027414.1 coordinate 7,958, forward strand.
GCACAGGGCCCTCCCACGGTTTCCATCTCCGCTCCGCCGCTACAACTCCTGTTCTCTATCACGACCCCTGCCATCATTCCTCATTACCCATGCATTGTTCCCTTGTCTCTCGCGTAGCAAGCCGTGCCCCCTGAGATGGCACCTCGAGGCTAAGCCTCACATGGACAAACATGTCTAGTTATAGAACAGAGAGTGCGGGGGAGTGGACAGGGGGTAGAGCGAATGTGAGCTGAATAACCGCCAAAATCCCAGGATCAGAGGACCCCCACACACACAATAGCCGCGATGGTCTCTTCAGATATACATGAATACACACGCACATATAAATACACACACACACACACACACACACACACACACACACACATCCAAATTGCCCTCCTCCGGGACCCCTAAGGGTAGCCAAGTCCCTGCCTGCAGGCAGCAAAGCAAACAGGGTAACACACACAGTAACACCAAATAACCCCATCCCAAGGACTTGGCTCCTGGGCCTCAATCAACAATGTGGAGGCGTGATCGCAGCTTATCAAAATACTCTGGCTTTTCTCTTAGAACAGCTCTGCACCAGAACAATGCACCGGAGGAATGGCACAGACTAACTGCTGGAGATTCGAGATCCATAGTACAGTAAAGTGAAATGAAGTACGACAGAGTGAGATTCCGTTTGGTTTTTTTGTTACAGGCCAGAGAAACAATGATGGGACGACTCAGAATGATGGGGTAGGAATGGAATCCCACAGCTTCCCTGTTGAGCGCTGTAAATAATAATAAAAATCACATGTCGACTCCTATTAATCCAAAACAGACACTGCTCTGTGGTTAAAAACTCACTTTTTGTTTCTGCGATGAATTAGAGTAAAGTAAATCAATATGACTGCAAAAGAGAACATCCTGTGTAGCCCAGAAAAACCGAGGTGTCCGATTCCAGGTCGTATCGATGTGGCTCCATACAATTTTCTCTGCAGACATTAGGAAAAACAGTAACTCCTGGGAGATGGCAGGCATCTGCAGCCTCTATTGCATAAAGCAGTCGAAGGCGGGGGGACAGAAGAGGGAACGGGGAGGAGGAGGGGAGGATGGCAGTATTACCTTTATCTTTTAAAATCACAAATAGCGCAAGTCAGCCTGGGTAGTTAGTGGCTCTCCCAGGCAGCCAGTCAGACTGTCGAGGCACAAGCAGCCCTTTTGAAAACACCCCGGCTCTCCCACCTCGCCGAAACTTTCCCCCCCGTGATTTCCTTTCACCTTAAAATGATCCTCACCTCCGCATTTTTTCCACCCCGAGGCCTTCCTGTGACTGGAAGGGTATTTTCATTGAGGTGGTGGTGGTGGTGGTTGTCCGTGTGGGGTGCTGTGTGGCATGCGTAGAGTTGGGAGGTAGGAGGCAAAGGAAGGTCGACGTGATACATGGAAGGTTAGGGTTGGGGGAGCAGTACGTTATTAGCTAATGATTAGCTTGACCCTACCATCAGCGGGTCTGGTCTAATCCGGTCCGCCTTAGTCTGGTTTGCTTCAGCTTGACCCTAGTCTGGTTTGGTCTAGCCTGGCCTGGCCTGGCCCGGCCCGGCCTGGTTAGCTATGGTCTGGCCTTGCTCCAGGCAGCTCTGGCCTGGCATGGCTCTAGCTGGGGTATGCGGCTTTGTCCCAGGGGATTCCTCTCACAGCCACGGAGACTGCTTGTCTTGGCATCCAGGGCCGGGATGGGAGAGCTGACCTCTAGGGGCCCTCTGGCTGATAGCGAGCTAAAAAGGAAGTCTTTGAAACGTTAGATAATGCCGGAGGAAGGGGGAAGCGGGTGGCATGTGAAGGAGTGTAGTGGACACAGTGTCCGGTCCCTTTAGGACGAACGGTCCGTTAGGTGGTATGATAAGTAGCTCTGTAACACCCGGAAGTTTTGAGTGGGAAGACGGGGGCCATGCACACAGTGAGAACGTCAAAACAAAACATTTAGCTGCCAGGGTTTAGGGGTTTCATTACAATGACTGACATACTGATCACTGCAGCAGATAAGACATGGTGACAGGCTCAGGGTTTATGGGTGATATTAGTCAGGCACTAGACCTAACAAATAACTTTCCCTGATAGCAGGTACTGGTAGTCACAACAAGACGCTTACTGTAAGAAGGTCAGCAGGATCAGTCTCCAACCACAAGCTTTGACTTTCACTTGAAATATCAGGATTGGGACACAATTACCGAATCATTCCATGTCATCATATCATCATATCATCCAAAATCAAATCCATGGCTATTCGTTGACATGAAATTCAATTTACACAATAGAAAATTGTCAGCCTCTATATTTAAATGTTATATTTTTTTGTGTGAATAGGTGATGAAGTAGTTGTTTATGTTTACAATAACCATCTCTTGACTTGATGTAATCAGGAATCTATTATTTTGGGTTATTGCTAATTCAAAAGTTGTTAGATCTACTGGCAATTAAGCTGCATTTTTTTCACTTGATCAAGAGGAGAAGATAGATTAAGAATACATTTCCATGACATTTCGAAATCCTTTTAGATATCAACATCTTCTTTCACTTTTCCAGGTCTGAGAAACACATTTTCCAAATGTAACGACTATTCCAGGTTTCCATGACTGTAGGAGCCCTGAACTGTATTTACACATGATAGACATTCCAATATGCTGTTTACTCCATCCAGAGGGTGGGCGATATATCCCCATAGCCAGTGAAAAAGAACAGATTAAGAACACATTTAAAAAGCATTACTGATGCATCCCTCTCACAGAATACGCTAAACATCACCTGTGTCATATGACTTGTTACATCTCCGCAACCGACATTCGCTCTAGGGCAGTTATTGACCACCCAGAAAACTCAGAGATCAGAGAGCGGAAACATTTACCCCTACTGCTGATTGCGAGCCTAATCACTTTAAGACCCCAGCCCCGGCTTGAGGAGGGAAATCTGGGATCAGCTTCCAGCAAGCCAGCAGCCTGCTGACTGTGGCCCCTGAAAACACACTGGGAGGTGTTGATTTACCCCCACCTAGAACCTCCGGGAGTGTGAACGGTGTGTATCTATGTATGTATGTGAGTGTGTGTGTTTGTGTGTGTGTGTGTTAGGGGTCAGCAGTATGCTCCAAGGCCCCTGGAGCCACGGGACCAGAGGCACGACTCAATCAGAGGAGCCATTAACTCTCCCAGCCCTTCCAAAGCTGTTAATTTGCAGAAGGGTTGCCAGGGCATGGAGGTGGAGGATTAAGTCCTCCAGGCCCCAGCCCAACCTATAAATGAAGCCCAATCAGCAGCAGTGTCTCCTGGGATGGCCTGGGGCCGGAGACCCCTGGAAACCCCCTAGAGAGCCCCGCACCGGACCACCCCACAGCGGGATGACGGGAGGGCAGGGTCACAGGGACGCCCTGCAGGGGCTGCTTACTCTCTCCACTGGTCCTGTCAGTCCCCTTCAATCACCCTGAAACAGGCTGGAGACAGTGCAGGTGAAGGGGGCCAGGGGGGGTCCTCCACTAGCCTACTGGTCCCGCGGGTGGAGACCATTGCTACTTCATTCACTGTGTGAGGAACCTGACACCCTAAACATCTCCTTACCTCAGTTCAACAGAGAGGCACGTTTATTTGAAGTTCAGAGAGTTACGCAAACGTGTGGAAAATGGGTACATCAGACAGTAGTATAACAACCTCATTCTAAGTATGACTAGAACACTATAGTACTGTGATTTATAGGATTGCCAATTTAAACCTGCTGGGGATACTTTTGCAATCATCCAGCCAAACCCTAGCCAAACCCTAGCAACACACTAAAGCCCATTGATTGTGTAAGAAATCCTGCAAGCAAAGAACATCTTGTTTCAGAATTAAATAAAATGACATAATCCAAGTGAGTAAACACAATTACAATCATCAGTGTTGGATACTCCATGGGCAGACCATGCTCTTTCACTCACACAAATGAAATTGGTCATTTTTGTGTTATCTCAATTCACTACCCTTTTAGATATGTCTGGTTGAGTTGTAGCAGAGGGAATTTAACTTTACTAGAGCTGACGGGCAGATTGGTCTCAAATCCGTGCTGCCAAACTTATTGTTATGTGTGTGAATAGAAAGCTCACGTAGCTTCAAGCAAAAGAAAGAGCAGTTGAACATGACTCCTCTCTTGGCAGTCAAGAGCCCCTCAGATCTGGGGAGCTGCTCCAGGCAGCGAGAGACTGGGTAAACACTAACACAGTCAATGGAATCATGCCTTAACTGACATTTGAATAGTGATGCCCTCAAGGCACTAAGAGGAACGGGACACTTGTCTACCAAGAGAAAATTAATTTACTGGTACAGTAGAGACCACGGTCCTTAACCGTAAATTGTCAATAACAAAAAACAGCAGAGATCAGCATCAGAAGGCTAAAACATATTCTTTCAACATGAAGTACTTTTTTAACACAAATGAGCGGTCACATTAGTTCATGTACACCCTAGAGTCAGATTATATTCCTCCATTACAGTAACAATCTACTGTATATCATCCGCGTTGCGCGGATTGGAACACAATTAACGCACATTGTTACCATCCAATTAAATCCGATCACGAATCGAATCCCTATAATAATACTACGCACCTTTACATACTCCGATTTCAGGGACCGTGGCGGCTCCCGTTTTGTTGACAGAGGCGCAGGTCAGCCCCAGGGCGCAGTAGCCCAGCGCCCAATCCTGACCGCCGCAAGGTTCCCACTCCAGCCGAGTACACCGGTCACAGCATCCGCACGGGTCCCGGGCCACGGTCCGGCCACTCTCGCAGCCACGCGTGGCTTTCACGGGACACGTCCGGAGATCACACGGCGTGCATTCATGAGCCGTAAACACACGCAGCAGAATAAAGAAATTCAATAACGCAAGCAGGCACTTGTTAAACATTGTTTTAAAAAAAAGTGGACGAGCTCCGCGACTTTTTCCCAAATAAATGTTTCCTTCTGTCAAAACGGTCAGCCCCGGTGAAGATCTCCGTAATGTCTACTGGGTTTATCTTCAAAAGTTACTTCAAAGTTCTCCTTTGGGGGAAAAAAAAAAAAAAGAATGGGAAAAGTTTAGTGGAGCGGCGCAAGTGCCTTTCCACAAGCCCGCTGTGTATACAGTAGACACAAGCCACTTCACGAAAATGCCAGAGGAAATCACGGGCAGCCTGCTTTATGGATGGCTATATCCAAAAGGCGAGGGTTCAGTGTTGCGAGCAGGTAGACGCACTTCCAAAGTGTCTCGTCTGGTCAAATAAATAGATACATTCCAGGTGTAGGCTAGAGGGCATCCAGTGAGTCTCGGTGCTGAGAGCGTAGGATGCACTGACAACGATACACAGGAACGCAGTGAGACCTAAATTGACATACAGGCATATAGAAATTAGCGGTACCCCCCTCCCGTTGACTGACATAAGCACCGACCAGTCACAAGTAGCGAACGGAGGGAGGATTTGAACTGAATTATCCTCAGTCTATACGCTGTCTTTTATTTTGTTGCGCAATGAATATAACTTTTACTGTCTGAATGTAAGGTAATTTTTCTCTTTAGTGTCTTTTACATGATTTGAGTTTGGTCATTATTAGGCTTTAAGAAATCAATTTGCATAAATCCAAATATAGTCGTAGCTCATATAGTTAATTGGCAAAAAAGTAATAATACACGATACAGTATATCAACGGAAATTCACTCATTCACTCACTCACTCACTCACTCACTCACTCACTCGGGAGATATATTTTATGTCTACAGTGATTTATCCCTTTGTCCTTGAGTACATATACAGTACAGCACTTGCTGTCATCAGTCTCCAGATTGTTCAACAATACAACCATGATGTCTATCAAAGCCTTGTAATCAGCAACTTCACATTGCGTGTATATGTGTGTGTGCACGTATGTTTATTTGTTTCAGTAGAAGTAAGATTGTGTATGCAGGTGGCGTTGGGAAGCTAACAGATTACCTTGTGTTTGTAAGAGCAATGTTTGTGTGCTTACATTGGAAGATGGATGGTGCGTGCGTGTTTATGCTGTGGGCACAGCTGGAGGATGAACGTGACAGAGATGTAGATGCCACAGGAACTGAAGACCTCGAGTAGTCAGCAGTGTCAACACTAATTGACAAAGGGCCCATATGTGAGCCTGAGAACCTGGGGAAGGACCACCAGACTGTTCTTCAAGCTGCACAATAACATCAGGGTGAGCACAGGGAAAACAAGACATCGTCTTCCCAGGGTGAGAGAAGTTGTCTTACTTACCAGTCATATACATTTGTGCTATAGCACTTCTGTTGTAGGCAACCTTATAACACAGTCAACTCAAAAGTACTGTTATCAAGTACAAAGATATTATGTATCGAAGGTCAGATGTTGGAGATTTTTCATTCTGTCAGTGGAAACACAATCAGATGTCACCCGGGATGATTTTAACTACAAAGTCAACACACAACAGCACCTCCTTCATTTGCAACATCTGCCTGGAGCCACCGGCTCCAACACAAACACAACATCCAGGAAACCAGCCACGCAGCACGCATAATCAGGCCTTGCAACACAACCCAGCTCTTGTCCTCCATCCCTCCATCTCTCTCTCTGCCAACA
>OMKK01027435.1:7994-22688 GCA_900302305.1 Polymixia japonica
GGGCACAAGCCAGAGATGGAAATTAGCACTAGCCACCAGCCAAATGCTGTTGAAATATATTAATGGCTGGTAGATTCCAAACACACAATAAAATGTACCGTTGGTTTACTATTGTGTGGTTGTATTTTACCAAGTGGCTGGTTAATGTATATATTTTTGAAAAGTTTGAAAAGTTTTGGAAGTTAATTCCAACTGTGACGGGCGGTGCTGTTAGCCAATCAGAGGAAAGTCATTTATATATTCATGAGTAAGGGCCAAAAACAAGTCGTTTCGCTCCGCCCACATTATTCCTCAACTAAAATAGCCAGAAACAGGCGCACGGGAGCATTTCTTTCACCAAAACCGGCTCAGAGGGCATTCATTAATACTAATGAGCACCGCAAAATTAATGAAAAAACGATGCAATGAGACCTTTAAGGGGGTTACTGTTGAGTTATTTTAAAACCTTTGCTGACAAAATATGTTGGAGAATAATAAAATAATGCTTTTGAAATACTGAGTGATACACTTTAGGCAACATTTATTTCCCCAAATGGATACATATTTTGGAAAGAGTAGTGATGTTTTACTTGAATTGAAGTTTAACATGTTCAAATCAGTTGAGAAGTTTCATAATTTAAGTTCCTACCGTAGTGGCAGTGAAGCTGAACTCAAAGTACTGCTGACTGGAAGAAACAGCAGCAAGGTGAAAGCCGCGACCTTGACTTTCATATCATGGCCTTAGGGGAACTCTAGAGACTGGAACAACTTCCCTAATGATGGCAGAAATGTTTCATCTCTTCATCACATCCTGCCTACTTCTCACTGTCTCTGTTTCTCTTTCTCCCACTCAGATTCCTTTTTTTCCTGATCTCTTCTCTCCCAGTGTCTTCTCTCCTCCCATGCTGCCTTGCAGCCTGTCTGTGTCGGCAGTAACTTAACGACCTGGCTCTGCAGGTAGGAAGCAGACAGATCTGGTCCACTTCTCTATTATTTGCTACCGTGCCAGGGGGGAGTCTCAGGTATGCAAGTGTGCGTGTGTGTGTGTGAGAGAGAGCGAGAGAGAGAGAGAGAGATAATGTATTTGTGTGTCTCGGTAGGGAGTAGTTAGCTGATCTATTATCTGGTACCCTGAGAGGAGGAAGACTCCTTCTGAAACTGTTCTCTCTCTTTCTCTCTCTCTCTCTCACACTTTATTGTCCGTAAGATATTGCTGATGGGGATACTCCAGGACATGTTGAGATGAGAGGATGATGAGAGAAGGAAAGACAGGAGAAGAGCAAAGAAGAAAATGGGTGTGTGTGTGTGAGAGAGAGAGAGAGTGTGTGTGTATGTGTGTGTGTGCTTGCATGCATGCATATCCATATCCCTGCGTGAGTGTGCATGAGTGTGTGCATATTTGCCGTTTTCCCCAAGTGCTGTCCTTCTTCCTGACAGGGTTTGAGTCATGAGTCACTGGTTAGCATCCTGCCCTATAATTGGATGATGAATGGGCCAGTTGGTCAGTGTTCTGCAGTGTGATTGGGTGATTTAATACCAGCTGGTCTGCAGGCTGTTGTGTTGTATTATTCAGATTTGGTGTGGCTCATTGGCCAGCGTGTGCGTTTCTGTGTGTGTTTGCAAGTGTATGCACTTGCCTGTGTGCATGCAGTCGTGGAAAAGAACAAGGGAACACATTAAGAGATAGAAAGAGAATGGGGGAACAAGGGAATGAAGTAAGAGAGAGACGAAGGAAGAGAAAAACTACAGGTAACCAAAAACAATGGGGGCTTGTTATATTTTGAAATCCGTTTCAAATCGTTCGGAGCTGAATTTATTGCACATGCAATAAAGTAAAATTAATTTTCAGGCCACAGTGAAAATTAGGCTGATGCTCCTCAGGCCTTCAGTTGATAAAGCATCCAGCAGTGTGTTGTCATTGCTGTTGTGTATTAGTCATAACCTACAAATCCCTGCTGACTTTGGTGTAAGATCTCCTGCGGGTCTATCTGTCATGCTGCTCTTTAGGCTTAGGAATCATTTCTACCAAGGACCTCCTCTTTTTATCCTTATTGACAATAGAGAGGATGAGCTCTTAACAACGATGGGCTGTGCGTGTATTTCATCACTAAATGTGCCAGGTGCTGAAAGCTTTGGGTTTTTTTGTTTTAGGAAAAGACATCCACGACTAGTAACTCCCCAAAGCAGCTGCTGAGCAGTACTTGCTAAAAATAAACAAGGTGCTTCATGGACACAGGTCCCTAGAGTTTATATTCCAGCCAGCAGTTTTATTGCCTGTTGGGCTATGCATTAGTCATATCTCCTTTGTCATGTACCAGCATTAGTCATATTTCCTTTGGTGTTATTACGTAATGCCCTTCAGACTATCTGGTGGTCCCCATAGTAATGAAGCCTTGTGGCCTACAGTTGATAATCTAACCAGCAGCATCTTGTGCTGTTGGCATAGCTGCATCACTCATAATCTCCTTAACACCATTGGATGTATTATAAAATGCTCTATGGCTGTTTCCTCTGTTACAGGCATGGTGGGCCAGTCTGCCTAGAGCTGCTGCAACTCTGCCAACAAAAAATATATTTATATTAAAGTGGCAATCTCGAAGATTTTCATTTAAATAACTGTCTGTTAAGTCACTATCTATCGCCGAATAAGGTAACACAATGGTGATTGAGCCTATGGCCCACTGATGAAAGCCCTTGCATTTGCAGTATTATGAGTATTAAGAACTGGGTGTCTGTGGCGACTTTCCCGCCATGCATTCAAATTAGCGTTAGTGACGCGTTTTCCCTTTTAAGTGAGTCCAAAAACACACCTGCAATTACCTCTTTTTGCCATAGGTGCCGCCAAAGAGAATGAAACGGAGATCTTCAAGATTGCCACTTTAACTTGGCTTGTATTGTGAAAAACTCAACATGTTCTTATTTCAACTGCCATATTAAAATCTATGGTCTACAGCAGAAGTTCAGCCTATGATTAAATGAGAAAGAATAGCACCCAAGCTAATAATAATGCTTTTACATTAGTCTTTTCTTTTTTTTTACTGCGAGTTATGAGAACTGATATTAGCTACTAATCTGCCTCATTTGTTGAACTGAGTTGGTAGTCAAAATGGATCACAGACCTGTTTGTAGAGATGTTAAATAGTATTTTGAAATAATTATTTGATTGATTTAATCTGCTTTGAACACCACATTGGTGGCTTACTAAGAGCAAAACAAGGAAACCCAGAAAGTCTGGAAAATCACAACTTAGTATATGAAAGACAATTTAATATATTTTCTGTGACTGACAGCATAACTGAAAATTTCTGAATTGCTACAGTATTATGATAAAAATACACGTCTGGTACACCAAGCAGGTCGGAACAATAAGCGTTATTTTCAAACAGTATTCCATCCAAGTCTACCCACTTATGATGGGTTCCCCCCATGACAAAAGCATGATTATTGTTGGCTGGAGCGCAACAGCGGGGCCAGCCCTATAAACGTGAATGTCTGTCCGTCACTGACTCACTGACTGAGTGATGAAGTCACACCATTGGTCGGCCGAGTGTTGGAGTTTCCACATTGGCTGATGTATCCGTTTCAAATTAAAAGCCCTCTAGCAACAAGGCTTTTGGCCACAGTTTCACACATTGACCATACACGGTACTAGGTTTTTATCTAGTCTTGTTTTTTATAGTCCCATGATGAAAATTTCTAATTTAAATCCTTGGCTAAAAAGTTAAAGAACGTTCAATTTAGCCACACGTGTGCCAAATATGTTTCGCATGAATTACTATAACATGCCTACCCACAACTGGCAGACATTCATCTCACATGGCAAAACATCAAGGATGGTGCATTTTATTCTGGGGATTTACATATGTATAAAGATTAATCATAAATATATATTTTTTTCTATTTTATCTATTTTTTGCATGATGACATGGGTTAGTAACCATAGCAGCAGTCTTCCCAATCTGCACCAATCCTACCAAAATTACCTGAAACACTTCGTCTTGGGGATGTAACAGCAGTGCAGGCATGAGTGAAGTTAGACTTCTACAATTGACACACCTCATCAAGGCTCGTCAGCAGCGGGTCATTTGAATCACGCAACGCCCCTTGCACCAGCGGTACTGGTGCCATTCCCAAAATGACATCACAAAGCTGCAGTTTTCAAAGTCGAAAGGCTGTTTGGCTCTAGTCCCAAAGAGGCAGGTATATGGGGTTCAGAGGGTTTTCTAACTATACAAACAGCTCTCTGTCTAGGCTAGCAACGCCACAGCATGAAACAACATGTATCATCTCATGTGAGAAATTGTTTTTTGGCTTTGCTTAGAAAATTGAATTTTCTGCCCAAAATACTTGGAAATGAATTAAATCCGAAAATGTCCATTTAAGACATTTAGATTAGAATCGAATCGAATCTAATCGAATCTAATCTAAATGTTTTAAATGGGCATTTTCTGATTTAATTCATTGTAGGAACCCATTGTTGAGCACCAGGATGCATGTATCAGCTCAAAAACACCAAAATCGATCATATTGGGGTTTAAGAAAACATAGGCCTCAACCTTTGCTCACTAGTACCATATGACCACAAACATTTAGTTACATTTAATTAAGGGTAATACAATTCAGGAGTGAGTTCACTCCAACGGGGCAATATCATGCGATATCACGTGACATCAAATGTGAAGCTGTTGGACTTCAGTTCTCATCTGGGCAATTGGTTGATGTTTTTTTTTTTTTTTCAGAATGTTCAGTAAGCTATCATGAGTTAATGTGTCGTATAATGACGACCCTTGTCAGCATGTGTGTCTATTGTGCCATGTTTGTCTCCTGTCTCCGGCCTCCCTTTGTTCCCAGTTCCTGAGCCCCAGCCGTCTCCCGTCCTGGAGCTGCAGCCATTTCCAGTCCCAGCGCCCCGGCAGTTGCCAGTCCCCGAGCCGCAGCAGCTACCTGTTCCCGAGTTGCCGCCGCAGTGACCTATCCCTGAACCCCCAGGCCGTTGGCCTGTCCCTGAACCCCCAGGCCGTCGGCCTGTCCCTGAACCCCCAGGCCGTCCGTCTGTCCCTGAACCCCCAGGCCATCCGCCTGACGTCGCCAGCTCCACTTTTCAGCCGCCAGGCCGGCCGCCTGCCTGACATTTTCAGTTTTGCCCCTCTGGTTTTGCCCCCTGAAACACGCCTCCGGACCCCCTCCACCCTCCCAGCTCGGTTTGACCCCCTTGTTTTGCCCCCTTTTCACTGGTTTATGCTCTGCATGGTTGTAAGTTCATTTTATCTTGTTGCCTTAGTGTAGTGTTTTCTCAGTCTCGGTTCTCCCTGTGTTTGCCTTCGGGGTGTTTCCTCACCAACTGCCTGTGTCCTGCATGTGGGTCCTCACCTCACCACCACGTGATATTTACAGCCGTAGTGGAAATGCCAAGATTCTGTTTATTCACAGATATGCTTGTTAGGATTCAAAATTCTTATTCTAATAAATGGCTGACCTGTGCAGTAGCTTTGCTTTTATAAAGTACGGTTCATTTGCCATTTGGAATGGGAAACATTACTGGACAAATGAATAAAGCCAGTAATTTATGCTAGCAGCATATGCCTTGGTTTCACCCTGAAATCATGACTGATTAATTTTAGCCTGATGGCAAATTTAAGCTACATCAAAGTAGCTTCTCACATTCTTTTACTTGAAAGAATCTGGTTAGAATCAACAACGATACGACTCCCCGCAAGCAAATGTTGTAGCTACTTCCACGATGCCCTGGAGGGAACTACACTGAAAAATATACTGTATATACAGACTAAAAGGCAGACTTACTTCGAGACTAAAAATACTCTATACACAGACATAATTTGAAGTCTCCAGTCAGGTATCTCTCTCTCTTTCTGCACTTGACTGCCCTACAGGCCTCCAAACTACAAAGAAAAGTATAACAAACATAATTTAGGGTTTCTTGCTCTTTCTCCCCTTTTTCCTTTCCTTTCCCTTTACTTCTGACCTACAGGGCTCCTTCTTTCTTTTTCTTTCTTTCTTTCTTTCTTTCTCTTTCTTTCTTTCTTTTTCGCCACACCTCCCCATAGTGTAAAGTGGCTGAGAGTGTTTTAACCAAGTGCTCCTGTAGTCGTGAAGTGTTCTGTGAAGACGAGCACTAAAAGAGGCATTGCATTATTTATCCTGAGCTGCCCAGAGACTACCTGAGTGGAGTCAGAGTGGTTTAAAAAGCTGGGCGGGGCAGTCGGGGAGACAGTATCAAGCTCTCCCCAAGGTCAAAAGAACATCATACTGGATTAGCAGCAGGTTTTAAATGTCAACACTAAAGAACTAACTGTAATATCGGATTATTATAATTTGGGATTACTGCCAAGTGGCCCAAAAGGCCCTGGAATAGCGCCAAAAGGAATTTGATGGTTTGTGTTCTAATAAAAAAATGTACCAATAAAATAGTTAGAAGTTATGGAATATTTGGGTGTACCGTCGCCTGGATTGTTTCATGCTTTGCCACAGAACAGTTATTGTTAAGCTTTGATGGAGGACCAGAAATGGACCAAGGGCCTGTTTCTGGTTGGTCTACAGTTCTAGGATGTTTCAGGGAGATTGGGTGCCAGGATGACTCTTAACAAACGCTGTATCTAGAACAAGTATAAAATTTGGGGCGAGGCTCTGATTTATTAGGAACATTTGTTATCTTTCGTTAGCTCTTTCCTGTATTTGACAACTGTCATTGTCTCTGGATCTTGGCAACTATGTCAATATTTGCTAAACCTCTTTAAACCTTTTAAACCTCTCCTTTTGTTCCCAGATGGTCAAACTATATATAATCTATAAACTGAATCACAGCTTTACCTCATTCTGCAATGAAATCTGTAGTTTACCTCTACGAGATTTAGGTCGTCATTTCCTCTGCATGCTCGCATGCCCGTGACTTGGCCCCGCCCCTAGCCTTTGATTGACAGCCTTCGCTCGGATGTGCACTGGGGTTGCAGAGCGGGCCCAGGTCAGTCTGTTGACTCCACACACACACATGCACTGACACGCACTGACTACGACCGGCACGCGACGGGGACCCACGACGGCTATAGGCTAAATTATACAACAATCATGTTAGGCATCTTTAAGTGTGCCTGTAGGATTTTTTTCATAATCGAAAGACTGAGCCAAAGCATTGAAAATATGTAAGAGGTCACAAATCTATTAAAAAAATAACGCATGACAATTTTCATTGAGGAATTTTCTCTCAACCCCTAAAAAGGTTTGGAGGATATGTGAAATCTTGTTACCACTGTTAAAATGCACATCACTGGAGAGTTCAGAGCATACAGGAAGCCAGCAGCAGCATCCCTGTAGCGGGTGAAGGTCGAATGTCTTGCTGAATGACATTTTGACAAGGATAGACAATGGCTCTTGTATCAAACCTGTGACCCTCTGTCTAACCTTCCAAAAATGCCATCTAAAAATCCTGGGATGGACAAGACAATACATAGAAACTGGGATTTCATTGGCAATAATTGTCAGCGGAACTGATAAAATCCCGTCAACGCTCATCCCTGTTAAACACACTTTAACTCAAATTACCAATCCCATCTCTCTATCGCTCTAGCCCTCCCTTCCTCTTTCTGTACGCCTTCTTTCTACATATTCCATCTTTCTGCCTGTCACTCGCTTTTTCTAGAGCTCTGTATCCATAATTACTTTTCAAACATAATTATATCTGCCAATCCTCTAACTTTGGCTCTACTATCTTCATTCTGGGTTTTTTTTACGCACTCTTAAATCATGTCTAACATCCTGTCATTCCATTCCTTAGCTCCCTGTCTCCATTCATTTCAAAAGGCAAGATGGACACATCACAAATTAATCTATCCATCCATCCGGTCACGGCTTTCCTCCCCTTTCTCTTCAAGTCTGTCCCTGCATCTCTTTCCTCGGGGAGCCTTGAAGACGTCGGCCATTTATTATTTATTTTCATCCCTTTACCCATCGTCTCTCTGTCGTCACAAACGTACACATAGAAAAATGCACATCAACACACACACACACACACACACACAAACAGGCACACAGACCAGAGACACACAGACAGACACAGACAGACACACACTCACGCCCCAAAATTGAATCTGTCTCTTATCCCGACTCCCATGGGTTTGTTTTAGCTTTAGTAAAAGCAGCACCAGCAGTAGACTGAGCTGTATTTACTTAGTGAGGTCCTCTGGGGATAAGAGTCACATCTCCATTACTGTCTGAAGGACCTGACAAGATTAACTAGATACGGAGAGACAGATTGCAGTGACACAAAGAAAGAGAGAGAAGGAAAGAGGAGAGGAAGGAGGGAAAGGATAGAGACAAAGAGAGAGGAAAATAGATACTTAGGGAGAGGCAGGAGGGGAGAGAGAGAGAGAGAGAGAGAGAGAGAGAGACAGGAAAGAAAGAAAGGAAGAAAGAAGAAAGAAAGGGAGGGTAGAGAGACTAACACACAGAGACTCAGAGAGGATGGAGGGGGCCGGAGCGGTAAACGCCCTGGTGGAATAGTCTCCTCAGATAAAAATAAGTGTTATTCATTTTCCAAAGTAAAAGTACCATAGTAAAAAGTAAAAGTACTCAATTATTGCATATGAAATGTACATAGTCAGAAGAGAGTCAAAAGAAAAAAAGTATATGTTCAACTAGAAAAGTATGTTTGTTCCTGATAACAGGGATTATAACATATTATAACCTATAACAGGGATTATAGGTTTCATGAACAGTGTGGAGAAAAAATGTGGCCAGATGAAAATTTAAAAAAAAAGTGTCCACAAATTCTTATCAGTTATATTTTAAACTATTAATTCCAAGCATATACATGATGTGAAAACTATGGCAAGTTGTGATCTGAGAAATATGAATTTACACCTTTGTGGAGCGGAACTATCTTCGTAGAAGGTTAGTAGCTCGGCTGGATACCATTCTCTTTAACTGTTGTCGACATTTAAACACGCCTAACCTACTTCTGGGCCAGAGTGCCTCGCAGTAGCAGCGCCAGAAGACCAGTCGTTTGATAAGATAAGATAAGATATAATGTACTTTATTGCCCCCATGGGGAAATTTGTCTTGTCTTGTCTTGGTCGCTGTATTGCTACAAAAACCATAACCATCATGCAAAAACACCTGCTAGGACATCACATAACACATAGAAGCAACGTACTGCACAACCCCATTACATCATCATGGAACTATTGCGCAACCCCTACAGCCTCTTACTACATTGCCGTTTAAGAGTTTGATTGAAGTGGGCACAAATTAAGTTTGCATTGGGGGAGTCCACATCGTCTGCGGGAGGGTAAGAGCTCATGCTCAGGGTGGAGTGTGAGAGATGAGACGGGTCAGACATTTTCTGTGCTCGCCTGAGAACAGACTGCTCATACATAGACTGGAGGGATTGGTGTTCTTTCCTCCCCATGACCTTCGTGGCAGTTTGTACTAGACGGGCAAGCCTGGATTTTAACTGTACTGACAGGTTACTGTACCATGCCGACATCCCATACCTAATTATATTCTCTAAAAACCGCCTGGTTAAAATAAAAACATACAATTTTGATCAACCCCATACACCGCCTGGTAAAATAAAAACATCGATTTTTGAACGACCCCCGTACACCCTAAAGCTAGCACAAAATGAGATTACCGTTGCCGATTTAGACCCGATTTGGCCCCTCCGACGATCAAGGGGGCGTTCCCGTCTCAGGCTGGTCGGAACCAATTATCTGGCAAGATTGTGTTGTAGTCTGAGGTGTTTACAGATTCAATCGGAGGCCTCCCAGTCTGATCGCAAGCCAGTCAGGGGCCGCCCAGATTATATCAAACATACTGAATATTTACAACTCAAAATCCTCTAGTGTGTGGGGGAGCAACGATGGCATCTTGAATGGAAACCAAAGAGTTACACAGTTAGCCTATGAGAGCCGAGCTGACTGGTTAAAAGGAAGTTGAGCAACCCACAACAACCATGGCGGCGATACCAAGCGGAGTGTTTCCCGAGCAAAATGGACAGTAGAACTGGAGGACGAGCTTGTGGAATTATGGCAACGACGAGAATGCTTATTTAACGTACGCACACACGACAAGCGCAGCAAGTTGTTGTCGTGTCTGACCATTCGCTGCCACACTTGTTTTGAGCTGAAGTCACGTTTGATCACGCAAACGTGAGATTCCAGGTTCTGAGAGTCGGGACGTCGGTTGATCGTGAGTGTAATCTTAAAGTGTGTGGCGCACCGTTTTGGCAAACGGGTTTAGGTTGCGCGTTCTCACGACTAAAGACAAAAAAATTGGTGAAATCTGACGTTATGTGTGGGGTCTACCACCGGTTAGGATTTCAAATATCCTCTAGACTCTGTGAGGCATGAGTCCACACAAGAAATACATCCTTTGCTGTAGTCGAGAGCACAAACTTTCAGTGCGAGCCTTCCAGCTGAATGCGTTGTCTAAGCGGACACCGAGGTATTTGTAGGAACAGACCTCGGTAATGGCTTCACCGTGGCCTGATAACCACTGGCCTATGATCGCCCACCAGCCTAGGGTCAAATACCATTTCCTGTTTTCTTCCCATTTAAGATGAGGTTAGCCTCACACCATTACACTAAGATCTCAGTTTCAGAGCATCATTATCTTTGTGCAGTAAGCTGAGGATGGCGACATCATCTCAGAACATGAGCGTGTAATTTGACCACTGCAATAAAAAAATAAAAAAAATAAAAAAATGTTACAGCTCAAAAAGATTACGGGACCCTCCTTCCTTGACCTTTTCCTGCATATTTGTTTTGTACATATCAGTGTTATTACAATTTCAAAATCACATTTGGAAAAAAGGTTAGAAGCTATTTTTCTCTTATTGCTATGAAATCGCAGCCAGCCTCCCACGAGAAGATCAGAGAGCAAGATCAAGTGCTCCTTTCGGTGTTTCAGTTCTCCTTCAGTGCACCAGGTGGCACAAGGAACAGACTGATTCTGTTACGGATGATTTGAAACCGTTTATTGACTTGAGATGATTACGTTTGAATAAAATAATTGATTCTTCTGAAAAATGTACGGATTACAGCTGCCTGTGTCAATAAGGGCTTAGACATTTTTTTTTGTCCAGTGACCGCGTTCGATAATATAACCCAATAATAAAACTTAATATTGTTTGGTGTAGGATAAATTATACTCTTTTCCAAGTATTCAAAAATCAAACATGCCACAGCAATCAGCAATCCAACAACACAGATGGAATAATAAAATAGAGTTCCTTGAAGTTTATTTTTCGTCTCCTCGTTGCACAACCCTAACTTTGAGCAGCACAGTTCTGTCCCTCACTTCTGTGGTGAGATTGTCTATGAATGACAAGAAAATGTTTAGTCGCCAGTACTATTCTGGGCTTGACACAGGTGTGTTTGACCTTTGGGTTTGTGTTTTTGAGATGCGAATTGATGGAAGTGTTGGACTAGTTTGACAGGCTACAACACTATAATCGTGAGCTCAGAATTTTGATTATGCAGCAACCTTCGACCAATCATCTAGTTTTGATTTATTTGTCATCAAACACCTGAGTGCTCATTTAAATAGGCTACTGTCAACTGAAGAAATAGTGCACAACACAACCGATCCATCTCAGACGGGGGTGGGATGAAGTAAATAAGAGTACAGACAAAGACAGCATGGGATCTTCCATCTACTAACCTCATGATTTTATTTGTAAAATAAAATGTATAATCTGTACAAAAAAAAAAGTTACATTCAGACATTGGCTCCAATGAGAGAAGTAAAAATAATCTGTTGACGCTACGCTCAGAGCGTACTGGCGTATGGCTGCAGGAGCCAGTGAGGTTGACAAGCATTCATTGATTTGTAGATTTGTAGTAATTCCCAGTTTCTGTTCTCTTGTCACCAAAACAATAGAGTAACCAATATCTTAGGGGTACGAATATGAAAGAGTTGTGAAACAAACATGCATGCATTCAAATGACAGCCAATCGAAACAACCCATCAAAAACGATCACTATTATTACGGTCAGTGATGGTCAAAACGAGACTGAGAAAGAAAATTATTCTGATAGTCAGTTGATAAATATATGAAAGTTAGTTAAGTTTATGATATTTTGCATTTGGATGGCGATAGTAGGAAAAGCACTGCTGTATCTTTTATGTATTAGTACTGAATCACCACCATGTATGAACACACACACCGTTGATGACTTTTTACTTCAAGAATACCTTTGAGACACAATTAAATGCTACAGAAAACATTATAGAATATAGAATACAATATATAATAGTCTGATTAGCTTTGTCTGATATAAATACCTGATAAATGGACACCTGTGACAACATAACTGTTCATTTAAATATGAATGCAGTGAAAATCACTATTCACACCCACACATAGGTTCCATAAGCTTGTTGGAAGAACAAGATTGAATTATTATTATTTTTTAATTATTGATTTACAATAACAAAAAACGTATTGAAAATTAGCATTTTTCATCAATGGTGTGTTGCTACCATTTTATAAAAGCAATAAGCCACCTGAGTCAGTGCTTTAAAGTTTTTTGAGAAAAGCTAAGAGGGTTTCCACTTTGCCCTTGCCAGAACCCCTCTTAGCTATTCTAAAATCTCTGTAAAACAAAGCCTCTTGTGGCTCATTGCCTAAATAATGAACAAGAACTCCAGCACTCTGAATTAAGAAACAGTCCGGTTTGGTGCTACTCTCTTTCAGGGACTGACTATTCACACATGCACCCATGGTTTCCTCATATTTAGTACTGTGGAGTATTCTAGCTTCAATGTTCTTAACTTCAATGTACCTACGATTGTCACTGCCCCGTTTTGTCTTGTTCTTATTGCTTCCTCGGAGACAAAAAGGTATTGTTTGTTTGAATGGGTCACATTTTTATATGTAAATCGTGTTTTTCCTGAATGTTTTGTGTAACCACACTTGTACTTGAGTAAGAATCTTAAGTTCTGTAAAATGGAAACACTCAAGCACAAGTACTTAAAATAAAGTAAGTAAAGTAAAATAAACAACATTAGTTGAATGACAACATATTTCATTTTCACCCCTTAAAGAGAGAGGAAGAGAGAGAGGAAGAGAGAGAGGAAGAGAGAGGAAGAGAGAGAGGAAGAGAGAGAGGAAGAGAGAGGAAGAGAGGCAAACAGAAGAAGACAGAGATGCTACACGTCCTTATAAATATAAGCAATACAGTAATCGTGACAAGAAGAGGAGCAGATATCTGTTTTCACTGTCACCTTTCTGTCACATTTCCTGTTTCAACTGGTTCATATTGTTTGTTTTGTTTGAATGGGAGTCATGATACACTTCTGCAGGTAAAGTAAGCCTTTTATATATATTTTATATACACTTTTTTATCTCCTGCACCATTGCAGTACAATAAAATCTGTTTTAAACTGAAATGATAACACAGCCTTAGAGTCATAGCCAGGTCCCAAAACCATGTGTTTGTGCGTGTGTATGTATATGTGTGTGTGTGTGTGTGTGTGTGTGTGTGTGTGTGTGTGTGTGTATGACATTCCTCACTCCTTTCAATTATGTGGAACTCAAACTGTTCTGATGCTGTTAACAAATTCTGCAGCCCACACTCCTGCACTGGGGAAGAGCAACATTTTGCTTTCAACAAATATCCCTTGAGGTATCTGTTTGCGTGTTGCATGTGTTTTGCTAAGGGACAATGTCCCTGCATGCATGTGTCTGTGTGTGTGTGTGTGTGTGTGTGTTTGTTGGGGGTGACGATTTCTATGAATGTGTGTGGAGAATAAACATGCTTTGTGCTTGTGCATAAGCACTTTGATGATACTTTGGAGAGAACTATTTTTATGTATGTGTTTTCAATTACATGAGTATGTACTCTGTGTGCTAGTGTCTGCGGTCCTTGGATAATACTCAGAAATAGACAAGTTTTAAAATCTGTGCATGTATGTATGTATGACTGTGCACGTGTGCATATAATTGCTTACGTATGCCTCTGCTTTTGTGCCACAAGTGCTTTGATCATTTTTGAAAACAAATCCAAAATTAATATCCTTAGCTCAGTGTGTGTCCATGTGCACCTGCCTGTTTATGTGGGGTTTTTTTTTTGGGGGGGTGCTGCCTTTGATGCCTGCATGTGTTGTTTGTATGTGTGCCTCTGTTGTGTGTATGCGCTCATGTGTTGTGTGTATGTGTGCACGTGGTTTGTGTATGTGAGCCTTTGTTGTGTGTATGTGTACACGTGTATTTGCGTTTGTGTGTTTGTGTATGCATTTTTCTTTCTCTGTATGTGTCACAGTGTGCTGCTGTGTGTGTGTGTGTGTGTGTGTGTGTGTGTGTGTCAGCGCCAGGGCAAGGCAGGGACTCAGTGTACCATATGAAACAACCTGGTGTGCAGCAACTACCTGCCTGCCTCTGTTGTTAACCGCATGACTGGGCACACAGAGACAGAGGGGGAGAGGAGAGGAGGAGAGGGAAAGAGAGGAGACGGATAGGGTAGGAAAGGAGAAAGGAGGGACGCAAGGAGGAAGAGAGGAGTTCAGACAACGAGATGACCAAGAGGTATCCGGCGTTGTTAGCCACACGACTGCACGCAGAAGACAGGTTCAAGAGAGAGAGAGAGAGAGAGAGAGAGAGAGAGGACGGAGGGAGGAGAAGGGAAGTAGACTGTTATCTGCATGACTGGACACAGACACAGGGAAGAGAGATAGGAGAGATGTGGGGGGGGGGGGGGG
>OMKK01027439.1:1886-11931 GCA_900302305.1 Polymixia japonica
CAGTCTGGACATCTGTCTCCAACTGTGAGCCTCCCCACCGCCCCTCCCTCTCCAGCCCCACTGGAAACACACACACACACACACACACACACATACTACAATATCCTGTGCTGGCCGTTTCATCACGGTGTAGTGGTTGATAGGGATCGGAGGGGGTCCACTCTGGATAATGAGACTGGCTGATGGAAGGTGGCTGCTCTGGGGTCCCCTGTTGGGCCCAGGGGCCTGGACAGATATTGCCCTTGGGAACACACTAGATGGTGAGGGTTGTGTGTGTGTGTGTGTGTGTGTGTATGTGTGTGTGTGTGTGTGTGTGTGTGTGTGTGTGAGCAGGCTTGACAAAGCGATAAGAAGAATATATGTACTTGGGAGGAAGACGGAGAACATCAGCATATATGTGTGTGTGAGCGCACACATTCACACTTGTGTGTGTGTGTGTTTATAGTTTACAGAACAGATTGCCTTATGTCAGGACGAGATGTAAACCGACGGATTGACAGATGACCAGTGTGATCCCCCACAACAGAGCATGAACCCCAGTCCCATCTTCTCCCTCCCTCCCTCTCTCTCTTTCTCTGCCAGCCAGAGAGAATTACTCTCTGTCATTCTCTCTTTGCCATCAGAATATTTAATCTTGAGGGGGTGCTGTCACACACACACACAGACACACACACACACACGCATGCACCCGCAAACACATACAGCGTCCTTGGAACATTTACTGATGGCGCTAATGCTATTTAATTAAAAGTGAGCCAGACCCACCCCAAGGGTTTTCAAACATCAAATCAAGCACCAGGGTCCCGATACCTCACAAGCCTGGTAAATCACACAAGTCTATCATTCACAGATAAAGGATACTTGCAATAACACATACAACCATACACTTTTTTGGGATATTGTAGCTTGTAGGTTACCAATTTTATATTGGTTTCCTGCTCTACACACATCCGTCACAGTTTGTCAAAAACCGATAAATGATTCATAAGTGGGTGTCATTTGTTTCTTTGTGCGACTAGCACGTCTGTCATTGTGTTGACCAGAAAATAGCAATGATGCAAAGACGCAGACTGCGAGCAGAGGCATTGAAACCTAGGAGATAAAAGCCTTGCACATCAGGGTTTGGTTATTCGTTAGGATGTAGATGTGGTCCTGTGACACCGTTACCGCGGACATTCCTGCTCAAAGTATATAATATACACGGCCCGTGAGGCAAACCTGTCCACCAAATGAAACATGTTTTGCTGAATTAGAGGACACAAGGTTTGCCTCGTGCTTGTGTGCGTATGTCTCAATGTATGCATCCTCACATCATCCTCACATACATGCAGCAGTGCGTACTCCTATCTGTTACTGTGTGTGTGTGTGTGTGTGTCTACTCTGATTAAAGCGCAGCGTACAAGCCTAGCGGTGGGGATTACTCTGGCTTTGTTGAAGGGGTTTAAAGGAGGAGGGTCAAAGTGCACCCACTTAATATGGGCCCCCAGGGGCCTCGTGGGTAATTGCCAGTGCCTAATAAAGTTCTGCGGACCCTTTTTTCCGC
Source organism: Polymixia japonica (assembly GCA_900302305.1). NCBI lineage: Eukaryota > Metazoa > Chordata > Actinopteri > Polymixiiformes > Polymixiidae > Polymixia > Polymixia japonica. Next base: position 3,430 of record OMKK01027439.1, read on the forward strand.
TGAAATGTAGCCAGTTGGGGGGACAGAAAGTGAAAGATCAAGGTCCCCCAGAGCCACGCTCTAAGAACGGTGTGTGACAGGTCATTGGAGTCGTCCCTTAAATCCGTAGCATGGTAATAGACCTGCGGTGCCTCCCTCTTCTCTCTGTGTGACTGGACAGGTTCCTGAGTCATTTCACTTCATCATTTTTATTTTGCTGGTAATAGTGTTTGGGAAAATGGTGGTTGAAGGGTTAGATAAGTTCAGGGTGTGGTTTGGCATTTCATTCCAGGGTTGAGATTGAGGGCCAATGGGATTTGGAACGCCCCGAATGCTCTGTGGGTAACTAATTGGCCATTAGGATGAGGGTCTGGCTGCAGACATAAGCAGCAATTTCATCCGGTGGCTACAGCTCCTTCTAAGAGACACAGCTAAACAAGCCAGAAGCTTAATGGTTCAACGGCCACCAATGAATTGCGTAGACTAACAAAGCTCAGTTGTATGTTATCAGGACAAAGGCGAGCGCAGGCCTAATGAGGAAATGAAAAATATCCTATTCCCTCCTTAAACATTGACGCGTCCCTCTGGCATGACCTTGATTATAAACAAAACAGGCTGATTTATCACTTCACGCACACACCCACACATACACACCCTCGCTGAAAGAGAACGCCACGCTATCCTGACAGCTGGAGAAATGGTCTGTACCACGTACAGCCTGACACCGCCTCATCCACAGAGATCCGGAGATAGGGGTGATCTGTTCAGCAGAAACCCAGGTACTCCAGACAAAGAGATTGTCCTCTCAGGTCTCAATGCAAGCAGGTTTATACAGATGGTTGTATGGATGGATGGATGGAAAGATGGATGGATGGTGATGGTGATAATGGTAATGTCCTGCGGCTTTGTTGGCCTGTCTGTGCCGTCATTAGTGGAGGTGTGTCATTAATCAGACGAGGCAGTGACCCTCCCATGCCGGCCTGCGACATTACAGGGACATAAGGGGTGGGAATCGGCTACGGAGAACCGGCAGGCATACGGTTTTATATTGACAAAATACCCAGAGGAGACAAATAAGGACACACAGTCACCCGAGTATGAGTAAAGCATCTGCTTGTATCTGTTGCATTTAAGGCCACGTCTGGCCTCATGGCAAATACTTTAAACATGGAACCCAGTGAACCACGTGCAAGTGAATCCCCATCTGACATCCTGGGTTCCAGCTCCACAACGAACAGGCGTTCTCTGCTCTGCGTCTGCCTCCGATGTTAACCGTACAAACACGTATATTTTGAAGGGACCCCTAAACATTCCCTTACGAATCAGTGGAGATCAACTCAAAGCACTTTTGCACGCCACTGAAGATACTGTACATGTCAATAGAGTGATGTAATAAATAGATATCAATAAATAAGGGGTTTTGAGGGGTAACTGGGTGTACAGTATATATTTGTGCACACAAGAAAAACAGTAGTCAACAATAAAACAAACAGTAGCTGTTAAACATCTTACACTTGATGAGAAGAGAGACAGATGAAACAGCAGAAGAGTTGGAGGTATATATTTTGTGGTGCAGATATTCAGTCAGTTCCACATCGATTTGATGTTCTTGCATAGGCATGCTATTTAAAATTTAAATCACATTTTAATTTTAATTTTTTCCAATCAAGATATTCTGTCAGAGACAAAAATACTTGACAGTTCTTTTAAGCTGCGACTGTGAAGTTCAGTCGCTGTAGATTAGATCTTGGTTTCTAACATGACTTGCACTTTTAGAGGGAGAAGGAGGCTGATCTGCCTCTGCTCATTATAATGGGAGATTCGACAGCCCTGCAGTTCTCTGCTACACTCAGGAAAGAGTTGAGCGAGGACACAAGGATGATGTCAGTATATTGGTATTGTTTATTGACCTTGTCAATGAAACCATCATAACGTGTGCAAGCGATTCACCTTCTCTTCCATCATCAATGAATCATCCCCCGACGCCTTGATGTCCAAATTTCAAATTCACTCATAACTTCAAAGAAAGGTTTGTGGTTAACTTGAAGGGTAGAAAGTTGATAGCCCACAAGTCATTTTTTGAAAGAGATGACACTCATCATTTTCAAGTTTCTCCTCAGAGGAAGTAGGGAATTTTTGTAGGGTCAATTTTTCAGATGGGTTGTGGTTGATTGGTGGGGGTTTGGAAGACATTTGAGCCAGCTGGGAATGCCCAGGGGTTAGACAGTGATCCATATCACTGGTTCAGGTACCTAGCTCCCCTTTATAAATCCCTGAAGTGGCTTAGACTAGACGTATAGCCTGCAGGCCAGTGTAGCTTTGGCCTCTCTAGGTAGACTGGTTTATGTCAAGACATCATCCTTGACTACAAAAGAATACTCCACACCTGTAATGTGAGAGGTCACAGGGCTCAAGAGACTGACATAGAGTAAGAACACTGCCTTCAGGTATCAACCACAAGCTGTTTACAGAGGGATGAATTGAAGAGAAAGGGGGTGGCGGTGGCAGGGTGACTGACTGAAGTGAAATCTCTCATGCATTATGAATTTGCTGATACAGACCACAAGAGAGAGAGAGTTGTTTTATAGAGTCCAAATTAAAAATGGCTGCCCTCGATTGAGGCAAGCTAGTTTATCTTAGGGCTTTGTTTGAATGGTCATGTGTTTTCCTGATCACAGCTCCAAGTGAATTTATCTGTGTGTATTTCTTAGGGGAATGTGTATGGGCCAGATTGAATAATTCATCTACTTTGTGTGTGTGTGTCAGATAGGAGAGCCTTCATTATTGATGAGCTCTGATGCCACACACTAGAGACAGAGTCAATGAAGGCCGTAGGGCACACACACACACACACACACACACACACACACACACACACTTCTGCACCATGATAATGTGACAGTTGTGTCATTAGCAGTGTTCTGTGAGGCTTTGTTCTGTTCAATTAAATTACACAGCGAGAGTCGCTTTAAATTGGGCTTTTTTTTTTTACGTTCGTTGCCGTGTTTCATGTTGAAACCCAAACATCATTAGTAAGTCAGACTGGCAGCATGTATTGTAAAATAACACAGTCTTACTTTGACTAAGGTGTTTCATTTCCAAACATGAATAAACATGTCTTGAATTCTAAGGTATGCAGTCAGATAAACAACAACATCATCAGCATAGATTTCTACTCTTAGTCTCACCATCTTTCTCTTCTCCCCTCCTTGTTTCTCTTGTCCAGTTCTCAGAGATGACTTCCGTCAGACGCCCAGCGACGTGGTAGTGGCAGCAGGCGAGCCGGCAGTCATGGAGTGTATCCCCCCTAGAGGCCACCCCGAGCCCACCATATCCTGGAAGAGAAATAATATCCGCGTCAACGACCGGGACGAGAGGATCACTGTAAGTTAGCTGGGGGATTTACGTGACAATGCCAGGTAGTCTTGTATTTGGCTTTGCTTTGGTGCAATCTCCATTGGTGGATGAATCTGTGTTTGTGTGTGTGAAATGTAAATATTCTGTCAGGTATTGCTAAAACCATTTGCAACAAATCGTGTTTGTACATTGTGTTGCATGGAGCACAGGGGTTCATTTCTCTCCTGCATTTGTCAGGGGATCATCCATTCACTCTGTGGTCATCTGTGCACAGATCAATATTTAGTATTGCCATTGACGGCATGGCAATGGACTTTTGATCACTGACAACCAGAAGCCCCCTGATTAAGAATCAATACAATTCCATCATTGTTGATAATTACGAAGCGATCTGGTGATGGAGTTGCATTGATTGGCATTTGATTGAATCCTTATAGTGGCCATTCTACACCATATACTCTACCCTTGAGATTCTTCATATTTATTTATTTATTTATTTATTTATTTATTTATTTATTTATTTGTTTATTTGTTTGTTTATTTATTTATTTATTTATTTTTGCTAGAAATTCTTGCACTGACCAAATAACACAACACTTCACAACAGAACAAAATCAGCAGTAAGATCAGCCATGTAAGCACAAACAGTCACTGTAGTCTAAAATGATGAGTCAGTGCAGCTGTATATTACAACATGAGCAGCGGAAGATTATTCTGCGATTGGTTGGACTCAGGTGTCAAATAGTGTGTGAAAGACTAGAAGCACCATCCATCATGAGGCAGTCAGTCTTCTACAGTATCTGACTAACATGCTTTAATATCCCATCTCCCTGCTTCCCTTCTGCCTCGACTCCTCTTCTGCTTCCTTCTCTCTTCATCCGCTCCTTCTCCTTCCTTGGCTTCCTTTCTCCCTCCTCTACGTTTACATCTACCTCCCTGCTCGTCCTTTGCTTTCCTTTGTTCCTCTCTCGTCCTCAGATCCGGGGAGGTAAGTTGATGATTTCCAACACCAGGAAGAGCGACGCTGGCATGTACGTGTGTGTCGGTACCAACATGGTGGGAGAGAAAGACAGTGACCCGGCTGAGCTGGTGGTATTTGGTGAGTTGGTTTTGTTTCCACTGTGTTGTGGTTGTCCTCGGATACTGGATGAACACGGTTGAGGAAGACATGGAAGAGAATTGCAGTAATCTGATTTCAAAGAGCTGTTTCTGTAATGAGCATTTACTGCAAACAAAAGCCCACAGAAATCAGATTACAAATCCTTTTGAATGAATGGTAGCTGTTGAATCACTGGTTGATATTGTGAGATCATAGACACAAATAGCATTTTTGCAAAATAGAAATAATGTAAGTGATGATAGTAGGTCTATATAAATCACATACTGTCAACTAGAAGACGTTGTTGGTTCGACTTCATATCAATGGATTTTGCAAACAGAAGTCCTCTTCTGTTTCTGGTCTGTTAGTCTAAATGTTATGAGGCGATCACTAGTGAAAGGTGGGTGACGTAAGAACATACATATGAGAAGCTAAATATTACGTTTCATAAGTATACATAGATATTTAGACATCTAAAGACAACAAGATACAAACAAAGAGTCTGCTGGCGATCATCTACCTTTTTTCACTGCTTCAAAACACGATGTTGAAAACTTTGAGTAGTATTTAAAATAAAAACAGCTGATGTCACTAGTTGATCGGTTGTATAGAAGTCAGAAAAAATACCAGAACTTGAGACAATCTGACGTTTCTGGATTTCGCCGAACTCGCATTCATTTACAGACACTAGAAGAAACTATATTCACTATTGATCATTGATGCTTGATAGAAACTGTCTGGATTTAGCCACACTTCCGTTATGTTTTAGAAGCATATTTGCATATTTGCACAAACGTAGTGAAACTCGCCACGGCTGCATTTTTTCAAGCAATCTCAAATAAATTCACACAGTTGTTTGTACAGCTGTGAATAACTACTTCCTCCAGCTGATATATACAACAGATGTCTGCTTGGCAAACTAATGAGGATACTTTCTTCCTCAGTCTTAAAGTACTTTCACACCACAGACGTTGAGGACAGTTGTTTTGCTGCAGTCAGTCACAAGCTGCTACTGCGACCTGCTGATGATCAACAGCTACCTGCAGTCATGTTAGACTAGATCAGTATACGTTGCTGGAGCGGATCAGAAGATAACTTCATTTTAGGCCAATATTGGTCAGATACCGATGTTGAGTATAGAATCAATGCATCCCTGGTTATCTTACGAACTATAAATCAAACCCAGTAATAAGTCATTTGTAATAATTACACTTTGACAGTAACCTTCCCAAATCTCTGAGTTTCTTCTGCTTTCTTTTCTCAGTCTGCATCAGTTGGTTAAACCTCCTTTGTGTTGCAGTTTCTTTCACTGACAAATGTCCTTAGACTGCAAGATGAATGCGTCCCCCTTGCTGCACTCTCCAATGCCTTCTCCCTCTTTGTCTTTCTTCTGCACTCTCAGTACAAAAGGCGATGTAATAGGTCTGAAAGCTTACATTGATCCAGTGAAACAGAGACCAAAAATTCCCGTTCGCCTTTCAATCCCATCAGCTCCACCCTTTGCGGTTTCTAAAGCACATTGATGCCTGTCTAAGTCTAAATGTCATACATTACTGTTCGATTTCTGGGTCTTGAAAAATACTTTGCAAAGCAGTTAATGAAAGAATTAATAGCAAGAACCAGTGAAAAGGCTTTGTTTGAGGTTGAATCCTTGGACCCCTCCTGACTTGGTTCAGGTTCAGGCTGATCTCAAACTCTTGGTTGCTGCGATGTTACAACGGAGTGAGAATTGTCACAGACTTTTCTCTTCACCTCCCTCAACCCCTCTGCTCCTACCGCCCTTCTCTTATCTGTGCTGCCATCGTTCCCTCCCTTCCTTCTCTCATTTCCCAGCCTCCATCTGTAATGCTTCTCTTCTCTGGAGATACCAGACATGTTACGAAATGCTGATCAATGTTAAAAGCAATTCGGAAATAGCTTGCATTACAGTCGAGACTCTAATTCTCTCTCACGCTCTTCTCTGTCTCTGTCTGTTTCTCTTTGAAATGTCAGAGCGGCCGATGTTCACTAAGCAGCCGGTGAACCAGGTGGTCTTGGCCGACGATACCGTGGACTTTTTCTGTGAGGTCCACGGAGACCCGACTCCCACTGTCCGCTGGCGGAGAGAGGAGGGAGAGTTGCCCCGCGGAAGGTATGAAGACACTCGATTATGTCAGCGCTGCAGTACTAAGCACATATAACACTACGAAACCCCTTATGATATACGTGATACCAAAGATCGGATCATCTTGACGTCTCAAAAGTCTTATAGAATCAACATTTGAGGTCCATATAGGATACCAGCTTATGTTTGGTAGCATGAGAAAGGAGCATTTGACAATCCAAGTTCTATAAAACACAATAATAAACCAACCAAATATTAAATGAATACCTTGGACAGCTCCAAACCGTTATCAACAAGGAGTTTTAAGTATTCTTAAGTCTGGTTGGTGTTGTGATAACTACTGTGATGTAGTATTGAAGGGAAAAACTGTGTTATTGTGACAAGTCTTCTCTCTGTCCCGGTCTCCCGTGTGATTTATCGCTGTCCTCCCAGATTTGAGATCCACAGTGATAACAGCCTGCGTTTGACCCTGGTGAGGGCAGAGGATGAGGGCACCTACACCTGCGTGTCGGAAAACAGCGTGGGCAAGGCCGAGGCCTCGGGAACGCTGCAGGTCCACGGTAAGTCATATGAGATACTGTCTCTCTCTCTCTCTCTCTCTCTCTCTGTCTCTCTCTCTCTCTCTCTCTCCTGACAGTGCAGATATGCTGTACAGTCGTTCTGCAAACGTACAAGTGGTGTTGTGTGTAAAACACTTTATAATTATGGTCTCGCATTAATGAGGTTTTTAAACCAGTAAAATAAATGTGAAAATGAAATTTTGCAGTGAAGGAAGAAATAGAAAGTAGACATACATCTTGGTTGGTTGAAACCTTGTCTCCACACTGCGATATTGCTAGCATACTGCAGAATAGATTTGAAGTTCCCTTTAAAGCCCAGACTCACCATCCGTCTGATGGGGAGCGAAGATCAAAAAGCATTGAGGCTGTTAGAACAACTTCAGTCCCTTCAAGAGAGACACTGATGAAATGGAATATTTAGAGCTTCAGTCAGGAACAGTTTGACTCTGTAAGCTGACCTGGAGTCTGCAATAAGGACTTGAGGAGCGGTTCTCATATACATGTGTCTATCAGGAATGCTCAGATGTCTGTCAGTCACACACACACACACACACACACACATTTACATATCTGCTGGAAAGAGTGTACACACATGCAGAAAGAGCATTTGTACATGATCATTCTCACATGCATCACACTTTACTAATAGGAACTTATTGCAGAATCAGGATCTTATTCCCAGTGACAGCTGTTGGGCAGATGAGGGTTCAGTGGGTTTGGTGCGTGCAGCTGCAATATTAATAGGGAAAACACACACACACAGACATGCACGCATGCACACACACACACACACACACACACACACACACACACACATACACGCATCCACACACACACACACACACACACACACACACACACACACACCAGAAGCGGTGCTATTTAAACACACATCTTTCTCAGATCAGAACCTGTTTTTTCACCTTCACTTCTAATATTGGCTGCATCATTCTCCACACCAGACCATAATATTCTACCCTGTGCAGGTTTTACTACTGGCTTCACTTCATTTAAGTAACCAGCAATTTCACTTCAATCCGTTCACATTCAGGCAATTCATCCAGTTTACTCTAAATGGGCGGCAGCAGTGCTCTGAACCGTGGCTGTTTCTTATTGTAATATTTGATCTAGAGCCTTCGGTTGCATCACAGTCATGACAAATCTCCTCCTCATCATCATCATCTCATTCTCGTTCATCTTTCTTTTCCTATGTTTCTGCCCTTTTCTACATCACTCCATCCCAGTGGGTCCATCCAGTAAGTAATCCATTTCATCTCATCTTTGCATGGTGTGTGTGTGTGTGTGTGTGTCTGTGTGTGTGTGTGTCTGTGTGTGTCACTGTGTGTCTGTGTGTGTGTCTGTGAGTGTCTTTGTGTGTCTATGTTGTGTGTGTCTGTGTGTGT
>OMKK01027447.1:1360-11861 GCA_900302305.1 Polymixia japonica
CCCCCTGCTTAACCAATCGGCGTAGTTGAGACACACAGACTACAAATATGCTCAATGCGAAGTTGAGATTTCAGGGTTAGGTGCGTGTCAGCTGCTCTGCTAGCCTCTACAAACTACGATTACCCACAAACCCCTTTTCTGTGTCCCTACCAAGACGTTTACGTGTACCTTCGCAGGAGTCCGTTTCAGCCTTCACTCTCTCCCTCCCTCTCTCTGGCTCTCTCTCTCTCTCTCTCCACTCACCCCCTGTGGATTTTTAATATCACGAAGGATCACAATCGTAAAACAGCTGTCACCCCCCATTAAGCAGCAGTCCAGTGTTGAGCGCATTGAGACGATTGCGGGTCTGCGGAGCCCCGGTGCTCTTTTTTTAAGGCCAGGCATAAAACGTACCTGGTCTCAGCCTCGCTGACCTCCGATGGTGTGAACGCCGATGTGTGTGAGGCACATCTGTCATCGAACCTGCCGTGGTCTTCAGAGGGACTCGTGTGAGTGTAGGTACAGTAAAGCGCCCTACCTTTGAGATTAGATGTCTCTTTTTCTTCTGAAATGATTCTTCCAGAAGGGATGTGCCAGTGTCAACTGAATTAGCGTCTCGCAGTGACATCCATACATTGCCCCGTGGGAGGTTCCTCCCCGTGCCTTTTCAGAGCAGCGCCATCTGTAGCCTTTTCCATTGTCCGCGTCTCCTCACGTATCTGCGGCGGCCGCTCCGTCTCCTGAGAGCCTGTGAGTCACCAATCTCCCCCTTGGCCCCTATTGTACTGAAGGGGACCTAGCTGTCCTTCCTCGTGAGTAACACACAGTCACTTGTGTAGTGAGATGTCACACGGATACGCGCGCACAAACACAAGGATAAACACGCGCGACGGAGACCAAATCCCATACATACATACACAGTGGCATCGGCGTGTATTGAATCAGCGGGGCTGTATGCATATAAACTCACACGCGCGCGCACACACACACACACACACACACACACACACACACACACACTGCCTGGGTTGGAACAGAGGGTCTCGGCATGACTCGGCACCAAAAAAGCAGCAGAAATGAACTGCAACTGAAATGCTTTTCTTGTGGCCTCGATCAACCTTTCTAAACATATTCCCATGCCAGAGGTCAGACAGCGATTGAGCTCCTCCAGGCTCAGAGAACAGCTTCTGCAAAGCGGGTCGGAATACCCTTACGAAGGGAAACAGGCACGATCCTCTCAGTAATTACGTGTCAGCAAAGCGACATGCAAGGCATACGATAAAGCCCCCTATTTAGTCACACGCTGAATTAGTGATGACTGAAAGGCAGGCTAAGCAGCGAACCAGACTTGCCGATCAAATAAATTAATATAGATATATTTGAGATAGATAGGGAAAACCTCCCGCTTCCACTTTTCCCATTTCCCGTACTGTATTTCTCCATCTCCGTAACGTTAGTTCAACCCTTGTCTTACATGCCAATGCTGGCTCATGTGTTTTTGCTCCCTGTTTTAAATTACTTGTTGACGCTTAAACTGAGAAGCACGAGCCTATCAAAACTCAGCCTGTCCACTCAATTTCACACAAACAACAGAAGAAGACGAAGGTGTGAGGGACCGTAACTCGTACAGTAAGTGCCTCTCAGATAAAGTTGGCGTCCTAATCAGAGGATGTATCGTGTGTTCAATCAGTGCTGCATCTGCCAAAGAAGCCACACGGGAAGAGAGATCTCTCCGCTAAGAATTGGGTTTTCTTGTCGACTTAGCTTCCTGCCAGGCTAATCCCCATAATAATGTTTTGTTGGTAATCTTATCACCACTTGACTGAATGCCATGCGTCATATAGGCAGTCCATAGAGCTGTAACCCCAGGGTACTATAGGAGCAGGGTGGCGTATTGAGTAGGGATGCCGGGTTCAAGCCCCTGTTTTGACAAGCATCTGCCTTGCTGAAGTGTTTTTGAGTGAGTCCATACCAACTACAGGGAAGCTGTCCTGATCCTGCACTTTGACCTCCCTGTGGAACGGAGAGGGGCCAAGCGAGATTTTCCCTACGGGGATCAGTTTAAGTATCTCATAATGTTTTTATGCGTGAGCGTTGATACGGGTCGCAGCAGGTTAAGACAGCACACTTTGTATTTGGTCAGCTGGGATATCATGAGATGCTGTTTTTTTGACATTGCTTTTTTCCTATCTTGTTTCTGTCATATGAATACTATGAGACTATTAGACTATAATACTATAAGACTTGTGTCTGGGTGTCGACCTCCTCCCCTGGTCTCCTGCTAGGTAATTGGTTGGTAATTCAACAACTTTAAACTGGAAAAAGGGACAGGCCATCAGCCATCTCCTCTTCCTCCTCTCCTTTTCCAGTCAGCGTGAAGGAAAAAGACATTGATTTTCAGATAATTACAGTGTAATGTTTGATTAGCCAGTGTCATGGGAAAGAAGTCGCTTTTGGTTCTCTGACTACCACCAAACGATGGACCATTTCCAAAGTATTGTGAGTCAGATCCAAAATCCTAGTTCCCACAGTCTCCCAACTGTGTGTATGTGTGTGTGCGCGCTTGCATGCCTGTACTCTTGTGTGTCTGCTTGTGCCCACGTGTGTCCCTGTGGTCCCATCTGAACCCATCGTCTTCCAGTGGGTCACAGTTTCCTGCTGTGCCTCTTTTTGACAAGGCCCTGCCCAAAATAGACCCAAGTCGTGTCTGCTGTCTGCTTTCCTCCTATGGAATTCAGAGCCAACACAAATGCACAGCCACACCACCATCTAGCTGCAATATACTGAATGTTTGAGCTGTTTCTATTCCTAGCTCATCTGCGTGAAGCTGTCTTCCTCTCCTGTCTCATCCCGATCCCCCTCCCCCCTCTCTGGTCATGTTGTTTTGCCTCTGTATTGTTGTCACTTGAAAACATCATGACTCAAATTTGGGGGTTTTTGGTGTTTTTTTTGAGGTTGCATGATCTCCAATGTGTTGAGTAACCCATTGCAGAATCTATATCTCCTTCTCTCTCCTCTCTCTCTCTCTCTCTCTCTCTCTCTCTCTCTGGCTTCTCTGCTCTTCCTCTCTCTCTGCTGGGGATGTTTGTTCAGCTTGTCACTGTGCCTTCACTAGTTTGGGATGTGTGTAGCTGACTGGTCCACTGTACCATCCTGCCACTCTGTTAATCCCCTTTTCAGATGCACGGAGCAGAACCAAAAATGCGCCTGGCCTCTTATATTTCCTTGGGAGTTGTTTAGGCCAGCTATGCTAGTATGTGTCTCTGCCAACCTGCCCTCGCTGTCCCGTCATCGGTGCCAGACCTATTCTAATCGCTGTTTTGCAGTATGCTCGCAAGGTGCGTTATTGTTATAGCGCAAACATACGATATATAAAATGGTAATAAGAAATATAAAGCTGTCATTAAAAATAATCTTCACGTTATCCTCATCAAAACGGCAGGGAAAATAGTAGTCACTATACCTTTACAATACAGCGGTACACAGGAAAGCGTTGACTATCCTTAATGATGCTACACACCTCCTCCGCTCTGAGTTTGACACCACTGGCAAACAAAATCATCTACAAGAGGTGTTTTGGTCCAAGTGCAATTAACTTAATTACAAACTGCACTAGTCTAATCCTCCTCTATGACTGGTGATTGATGTATGCCGCATACTGTATGTAAGGTGACATTTTGTTTTATGGATGTGATGTGATTTGTTTTACTGTTGGGATGTACATTGTTGTGATGTTTTGTTTATTTTATTTGGTGAGACCAAAGACAATTTTCCTGCCTTGGCTGGACAATAAAATTGTATTATATTCTGTTCTATTCTAGTCTGTAAACATATTCTTATTTCCCAAACTAAAGTACATTTGGCCTAATGTTTGACCTAATTCTTAAATCTTACGTGAACACAGCAAAAAGAAGCCCGTGCTTGAATGAGAGTATTAGACAGTACTATACCTCCATGTTTTTGTTGTTGCCTGTCTCTCTATGCTACGTTGCAGTTAACATGAGCGTTAAGACACGATGATTCATACAACAGGGTCCTACGCCCTGGTGTTGTAAGCATGGAATGTGTTCTTTATCTTTCTGTCCTGCTTCCCTGCTCTCCTTTCCTCTACCCTAAGACTTTAGCCTCCTTGCCCACTCCACCAAATGTTCACTGTATTCCCTTGTTGATCTGCGTGTTCTCCCCGTCACAATGTAGATTTTCAACAGTATCCGATAGTATGTAATTATTGTTTCATAGTTTTGCCTTGAATGATGTTGAAATTCAAAGTTAGATATCACCAAAATATTTCTAACACTGAGATTTGGCAGAGAGGCAGAACCATACATTTCATAAGACAGCTTGACAGCACAAGGTCACCTGTCCTGGATCCACTCTTCATCTACGTTGTTTACTCTCACACACTAAACAGGCTAAACAGACAGCGGCCGTCACCTGTCTGCTGCCCAGGTGGAACAAATGACAGTGAGAGTCTGTCTATCTGTTAGTTTGTCTGTCTATCAGCTTGTCATGTCAACTCCTGCTGCTGATGTAGTGGGCTTAAATAAACAAGGCTCATCTGCCTCACCCCCACGGGCTAGCTGATTAGCATTAGCGCTCTCGCAATTCACCCATGGGGCATCCTAACAGCATTAGCATTGCCATAAGTGTCATTAGCATGATCTCCACTCAGAGCAGTCTTAGCCAGACAGCCCTTGTGTCCAACTGTCCTGTGGAGAAGGGCTGGAGTGGACATGACCAGTGTCGAAAACGTCCATTCATCTGCACCAGCCTTGTTATTCATCATCAAATAATATGATCTGTGTTCACTGATTTGACTTAGTATTCATTAAAAATACTTCAGCGGTCGTTTCTGCTCTGCCTAAATGACAGTCTTTGATAAGACAGGGATGAGGCTGATATGAGCAATTATGTGGCCAATACATCAAATCTGTTTTAATTTATTTGATGATGATTGAGCAGCATTTAGGGTGGACCCAGGTCAACTCATCTTCATTTTCGGCTCCTTGCCCAGAGAGGCGAGTTCATGGCACAGATTTAGTATTCTATGCTGCTTATTTGTGTCTAAAACCTCGTACTGCCTACAGTAATGTTTAATTTACCAGCTCAGAACATTTGGACATTAACAAAATGAACCAATTACAGAACTCATCATACCCGACTTAAAGAACAACACCGCTTAGGGTTGTGTTCATCGCAAATCATTCAATCAACAAGCAATCTTTGGGGTTTTCTGATGGAGGAAATACCCGGGAGAAGAAACGGTTACACATGAACATTACACACACAAGGACAATTCAGGGAGAGCAAAAGATACAGAAAAAGTTGCTCTGAACTTCCGTGCACGAGGGCCTGTCGCTGCTCGGGGGGTCTTTTCCTTTGATTCTCTTCTCTCTTTCTAGCGGGACGTCCTCTGTTGTCAATGTGAAATGTGTTTAAACGCAGAGAAGAGACGCTAGGGAGCAGGGGGTCTTCTTTCGCTTTGCCCCCGTCTCTCTCTCTCTCTCTGTTTACATCTTAATTTTGCTTCGTTTCGATCCCTGCTCCCTTCCCGGTGGTGGGGTCTCAGGGCCTGTCCGCTCCGCTGTAGCCGGTCTGAGTGACGCACGGCAGCAGGGCACTGCCGGCAGCCGGCGAGAACCGCGGCGCAGAGAGGGAGAGAGCAGAGGGGCTATCACGAGAAACAGAAAGAGTGTAGAGTCGACGAGAGAGAAGGAGGGAGGGCTCGATGCAGAGGACACACGCATCAAAGGTCAAGAGGCACGCTGGCTTTCTGGATAATGCAGCTGTCGTTGCAGCACTGGATGAAATGGCAAATTACCGACATCATATTCGCAGTGTCAATTTATTCCGCAATCTGTACCACAGGTAGTCTATTGATTCTTTGTACCTATCCGGTTGATTCCCCCCACTAATCTCTGCCGTGGCAATCAGTTGAAGATGGCTACAGAGCGCCTGCTCACCTCATCGAGGAGAACAGACATGGATAGATAAATAAACAAGTATCAATATTTCTCAACGTGCAGAATACATTCGTGTTTATTAGCACGTGACTGCCGGAGCACTTTGGCTGAAGTCAACAACACGCTCACTCTCAATTATCCTTATCCTGTTGTCGTGTGAGATATTAAAAATACATTAAGCTCCAGTGCAATCATGACAGCTCCGCCAGTTGTGAATAATACATATTTAATGGGGTTTAATGCTGATTATTGTAAACTCTTTTAATTGCGTTTTAATTCCCTGAGATCGTGCCTGATGAGACATGGGTTTTGCTATGTAAACGATCTACTTTGGTTTCACACGGCTCACCTGTCAAATCCCTTGATTTGTCTGACTGCCAACTTTAAAATAGCATGTGACCATACAAAACACGCGACTGCTGCATTTTGACATTAGCGCAAACTACCTTTTCGATAGTTGAGGGTTATGTTTCATTTTTTAAAATGTTTCCGTCACTGGCTACTTATGTAAGGCTTTCTCTCTCCCTCTCTCTGTCTCAGTAAATCAGTTCCCCAAGGCCGGTCATTAGCATCATCTGAGGCTGCTACGTCTAGCATCACTTTTCTGATACGCTGATTTGAAAAGACAGTACTGCTCGGAGAATCTCACAAGCTCTCCAGCGGAGAGACGAAAGCGTAGGGAACAATTTCTCTGCGTTCGCGGTGTTAAGATTGACATTGCAGGCTTTCTTGTTTGGGTGCTGGAGCAGGTGATAGTGGTTCCTTCAGCTCACATGCGCACACAAACACCCAGACACATACACACACACACACGCCCTGACTTGCCGCCACCTCAGCCATCACTCTGAATGATGTCAGTCAAATTAATTGCTGTTCCCTTCCTGTGGCACGCTTGAGGAGGTTCCGCGGAGGCAAGGACAGTCCTGAGCCCCAGAACACAGGCGTTAAAGGACAATTGTGTTTGTGTGTGTGTGAGAGAGTGTGTGTGTTTGTGTGTGTGTAGTATTTCACATTCATAAATTCGTAAATCATTATTTGATTCAAATATCTGTCCAAAAATCTAAATATTTTAGGAAGTAGGCTATTTTAACCTAGAATTGATTTAATCAAATGTTTAGAGTTCTCAGTTTTCATGACAAGGTGGGGCTGTCTATATTCATTGCTTTTTCTAGTCTATTTAGCTGGAAAAGGGAGAAATAAACCCCAAATCAATGTAATATGAAAATAATTTGTGTTATGGTGTGTTAATTTCCACTGAGCCTTGGTGATGTGAGAATTTAAAAAGACTACAGTTCCCATGAAACACCTACTCACCTGGTGATTCCACCTGTTCACCATGGTGAGGAGGGTATTTACCAGATTCTCCCGCTTCTCACCTGTCCCTCAAGTACCTTCATCATTCAAGTACCTCCCATCGCTCCACACTGGATAGACAAGGACCTGTTGGTTCTCAAGACAGGTCATATTCATTATAGGAAGTTACTGACCAACAGAAAACTGAGAATAGCCATCATCTTTACCTCTTCCTATCTCAGTTATTTAATAGCTTAACATGCTTTAAGCTTTCACATATTGCCAAGTTTATATCAAGAGTTCCCTCAATTATTTCAGAATAAAAATGTCTTTATTCTAATGATTACATGAACAGAACCAATGAGTTGAAAGCACACTTTTATTCCAGATTGGGCCGTTCACATTGCTAGAAATGGCAATACCTCACCAGTTCTCTAAAACGAATAAAACCTCCAGGGGAACACACACAAACAAATTCACATAGTTATGTTAGAGCGAGACTTTGGTTTTGAGACACAGCTGTTCCAGTCAGGTTAACCCTCTGTGTTCTGGTGTTATGAGCCTCGGGGAGATTGAGTTGGATCTGTGGAGTGACCGCAGAGCCAATAAAAACACACACCACACAGAGCATTTAATGAAAATGAACAAACACACTTTTATTAAGACGTGTATCGGGATATTTCCACAAGAGTGAAACAGACACTGCACGACTGTATCTAGTGGGGTATGCTGTTGTTAATGCAGTGTAACAACGTGTATCCATCGGTCAAACAGAAAAGATTGTTTTAGCAAGATACACACACCTACAGCTGTTTATTAGCATCATAATTCTCCCCTGTATAGCTAACGTATGAAGCCTGTGAGATAAGAATACTGTACAACAAATTGGAGGTAAGCGTTTGAAGTAGTGATAATTAGGTAATGATATTATAAGGATTTATTTTATCTGTCACAGTGGTACAAATATCAGATTTGGCAGTTAATACACTTAAAAGAGTAAATTGAAACCAAAATATAATTCCATCAATAACAGCTCTGTTTTTTGTCCCATAACAATCACGTGAGTCAAAACCAGCACCTGCGAGTTAAAGATTGTATTTAGGTCTCTGACTTTTCTTTAGATGAATTGTATCAACAATCAGGCCATCTGCTGTTGTTTTGGAACAATCACAGGACAAATAATGTAATATGAGATGCTCATTCATAAAACTATGTTTCAATGTACCAATGAAACAGATATTTTTCATTAAATGATTTATGAGGAGTCCATCTTGTAAATTTGGTTTTAAAATCTGATTGTTTAACAGTCTGACATTTCGATTGGGCCAAAACGTGAACTGACCAATATCAACAAGAAAACTTTACATTAGCTTGCAGCATGGTAGAGTACACCTTCACTTTGAAATAAAATCCTTTTCACGTAGCTTTCAAGTACCCTCTGTCCAGAACATTCTTTTGAATTCACAGTAATGCATCATGCCAGATTTTACATTAAATCTATGTTCATTCTAGCTTCAACATTAAGTCACTTGCGGATTTACTTCACCTACATGTTTATATATATAGAAATATGATTTGGTTTGACGCTTTAACCCTGGAATCTGGGGTTTGTTGTAGCAGGGAATGTTGTACTTATTGAGTGATAGTACATTTATTTGTATACTGTGATGTCATTTATTGTGTTTATGCGCTGTACTGCAGTTATGTTTCAGGGAGCATGTTCTGACGCTATTTGTTTCTGTATGTGTGTGTATGTGTGTGTGATTGTGTGTCTGATAATATTGAAGGGAGCAGTGTCTGACAGCATTAGAGTGTGTGCTGCCCAGTCTCGGGATTATCTATCCCAGGGGTGCGTCAGCACCGCTGCTCTCCCAGTTCCCTGGCACGGCAGACGAGAGTCTTAATCTCAAACCCCAAATCCCCTCTCCTCTCTTTGGAGCTTTCATACGGCTGAAGACCAGTGCGGTGGCCAGGCCGAGGACAGCACGGTTACTCTACCAAATCCAAGTACAGGCAGGCCACTGGCTTAATGCAGGCATGGGTACCGTAAAGGGTCACTGTATTCTACAGGCACGCTGAGGGTTTGCACGGAGCTGCGACCTCATTGTAAGTCAATCGGACCGGCCTCAACAGGAACGACGGACTCCTAAGCACCGAGGCTGAGTCAGTGCTGTGAGAGAGCAACGAGTCACTTCTTGTTTAGACTGACCGTCTCCACGCCGTGTCCTACTGGATACAGTCTGTGGCAGCCCAGCAGGATGGAGAAGGCCTTGCGGAAATCTGCGTTGAAGGCGTAGATGATGGGGTTGAGGGATGAATTAGCCCAGCCGAACCACACAAACACGTCGAACGTGGTGGGGCTGATGCAGGGGAAAGCGCCGCCCCCGCTGGACCTCTCGCAGAACGGCACCATGCAGTTGAGGATGAAGAACGGGAGCCAGCAGCACACGAACACCCCCATGATCACCGACAGCGTCTTCAGCACCTTGGTTTCTCTCTTGAAGGTCATCTTAAAAGAGCTCTCGGACTCCGCAATGCTGGAGCACCCGCCCATGCTGTCGTGTCTGTTCTTGGCGCTCTCCGCCGCCCGCTCCAGGGCGGAGATCCTCCTGATCTGCCTGTGGGCGATGCGGTAGATCTGGGTGTAGGTGGCCACCATGATGGCCACTGGGATGTAGAAACTTATGAGAGAGGTGGAGATGGCGTAGGTCCTGTTCAGGCTCGAGTCACAGTTCTCAGGGCCGCGGTAAGCCCCGGACGTAGCATTGAATTCCAGGGAATCAGGGGATCCTGACAGAGGGGGATGAGATCTAGTCTGTGCCTTGTGCCAGTTGAGCTGTACTGGGATGAAGGAGATGAGGACAGACAACGTCCAGGCAACACTGATCATCACGTAGGCCACCCTGGGCGTCATCTTCCTCTCATAGCGGAAGGGGCTCGAGATGGCCCAGTAGCGATCCACGCTTATCACGCAGAGGTTCAGGATAGACGCAGTGGAGCACATAATGTCGAAGGCCACCCACGTGTCACAGAAGGAGCCGAACGGCCAGAACCCAGCGATCTCCGTCACCGCCTTCCAGGGCATCACCAAAACGGCGACCAAGAGGTCGGACACGGCCAGCGATATCACAAAGAAGTTGGTGACTTTAGAGCGCAGGTAGCGGAACTTGGTGACAGCAGCGCAAACCAGAGTGTTCCCCAGCAAGGTGGTGAGGATGAGCAGCGAGAGGAAGCAGCCGGTTAGGACGCGGCTCGACGGTGCCTCA
>OMKK01027513.1:1064-12726 GCA_900302305.1 Polymixia japonica
CCCCCCCCCCCCGACAGGACACTTCATCCCGGGAACGCATGACGCACGTGTGTGAAATTTTTTTTTTTTTACCTGTCTTTTAATTTTGCTTTATTTACACGACAACAAATAACTCCCGGTCCCCACCGTCAATTCGCCTCACCCACTGCTGTGGCCTGTTAACTGTAGCAGTGGTCCGACAATCAATGTCTTCCCCCAGAAGCTGGTTTCACATGGTGGTTTAGATTTGTGTTCCCATTGTCTAGCACCATTTGAAATCAGTGTTCTTGGGGATAGGAGGACAGCTCTGGCAGCGGGTGACAGACTTACGGTGGCTCCCTCTTCCTCCACTCTTTCCCCACTAAAAGATGACTGATTTCTCGTGGTGCTTAGAGCCCCCTACAGCCTTCTAGCACCATTTGAAATCGGTTATAAAACTTGGGATCAATACGTCCATGTCTTCAGCAAACGGCAGCCCAAGCACACGGACAAATATAAACTGCTGTCTCCTCAAGTCTTAAAACCAGCTGGTGGAATCTTATGGATACTCACATAGGGTTGTTTGTACCAGTTATTGATTATATGAAGGAGATAATGCATTTTTCTTTCTGCATGTAGGCACAGTCTGTGCCTCAGATATGCCTGAGTTGTGTTTTATAGCTGTGATGTCTAAGGAGCAGGATTGTGTTCATATTTGGTTTGACATTGATTGACATGTATGGACGTGTATTATATTTATTATTTCACTCTCATTATGTTATTGCTCTTGTTTGTTATGTTTGTAGTGTCTTGTAAGCCCATGCGGGCTGATAAATGACCTTACTACTATATACAACTGAAAAGTTGTATAGATATGAGATATAGATATGAGGTTTGCGCCCAACAGCAACAATATATTTGTGTATAATTTATGTATTTTGCATTACAGTTCAGGGTTAAAACACTAACCGTGTTAGTGTTAGTGCCTTGCTCTACCCATTGAGCTACACAGGGAGTGGAACCCCTAACCCTGGCAATGTTAGTGCCTTACTCTACCCATTGAGCTACACAGGGAGTGGAACCCCTAACCCCGGCAGGGTTAGTGCCTTGGTCTACCTATGGAGTGTGTGTTTTTAAGGTTCTAAAGTTTATAGTGTAATGTGAATGACTTTCAAATTTGATAATATTGACACAATGTGGCAATGCTACTTAGGGACCACATTTTATCTTCTGCTATCTTCTGTCTTCTGTCATGTCTGATGACTTTTTGTCTGTCTGCAGCACAAAACAGGATCATTGAAACACAGGAAAGGTCCTGTCCAACAGACACAAACCAGAACCTGAAATTGTGGGATGATGGCATAAAAAAGGAAAAAAACTAAGAATAAATAAACAGCTTGTGCAAGAATGTTAAGCCCTGAATGTTCTGTCTCCATTAGTGACCAAATGGGTTTCGAAGTGAGAAACACAATGTTCTGAGAAACAGTTGCGATGACAGATCTTTGGCTGCTCATCTTATCTCCGCTGCTCTGTGTCCTTGTTGCCTTGTGGTTACCAAGTCACGCCCGACGCTTTAATACGGCCTCAGCTCCAACAACAACAATAACAGCACACGATGACTTGCAAATGGAACACGGGAGATAGAGAGGGGGACTGTGGTGTGAATGTGAGCAGGGAATTGGAGGCTTTTCAAGAGGTGACTGGAAACGCGGATAATGTGATTCCGCAAATTCCAATTCCCAAGGGGTGAGATTCCAGGACTACTCAGTTTACGAGTTTAGATGTTGCCGAAGTGATGATATGGCCAACCAGGAAGTTAGCTCCACCATGGGTTCCTTCACCAAAGCTCTAATGTTGTTTTTTCCCCACTAGGTTTTGGATTGATGCAGAAATGCGTGCGATAGTCACATATTTTGTTCAACAAGATAATCTTCACAAGTGAAAACCACATTTAAGAGTTTTGAAGCATAGATGCAATCGATATATTACACATAAAAGCACATAAAAGCTTCAGAAATCACGACTGGGATATTTACTGATGTATTTTATCTCGTAGAACAAAACGTACCATATCTGTTAAGCCTGTGTTAAACACAGACCTTATTTCATGGATCTAACCAAAAACCAACGGGGAAAAACTATTAGAGTTTTGTTGGAGGAACTCATGGTAACACACTTCCTGGTTTTAGGACTCAAAACTGGGGTGCTCTATTATCAACTTTTTTTTTTTCATTGGAGCATGAGTAGTCCACCTCCCTTTTGGTATTTGTTATTAATTTATAATTATATTTTTTATTATTAATGTAGACAGTAAGGAAGTAAAGAGTAGGGGTGACACAGGAGAGAAGGCTGTCGTTGGATTCCATCCCAGGCCAGCGGGCGTACGCATGTGTCTCCAAAGATAGATGACTTGACACCACTATCTCTGGGCACAGGTTGTCATCTTTCTTTATGATGTCATTATCTAATGTTTGTTTCTATGGAAATTGACGTCTGAAAGGGTGTTCTTAACTGTAATAATGGGTATGATGGAGATGCAAGACATCCGCAGTGCTGTAGTACCCATAATCACATCAAAGAACATCCTAAAGGGTATTATGGCTTTTGAACATTGGATACCATTGCATGTGTACTGGCTAAAGAGGCTTTCTACAAAGTAGTACACAACAATGAAAATCTGAATAAAAAAGAAAGACTGCTAACTAGCTCTCTGGTGTGTGTTTTTTTTAATACTTTATTACTTGTTGTGTTGTATCAACAAGAGTTGACATAGCAACAGATTATGGGAATTATCAGAATATTTTTGAACAATCAGATTGCTTGTTTGAAACTGCCTGTTGTATAATATGTTTTTCATTTTCATTTGCCTGATTTCAAAAGGGGAAGCAGTTTTGTCTGGTGCATAAAATAGATCTGTAATCATCATTACATTTTTACAAGTACGGGACAGTATTATATTAACCTCTCACTGTAGCAAAAGAACATTTGCTACCTTTTGCTGTCATCTTGATGAGCTTCGATGTATCAAATGCAAACATATTTTATAAATGCTCGCCTAGTGTGTGTCCGGTCTCACGAATCTATAAACCAATCAATTTCTCCTTGAACACGAGTTTATATTCAGACAACGGGCTACAACAACTGAAGACTTCTGAGGTTCACTCACAAGTAGGCAGCCAACACAAAACATGTCCTGGTATACATACAGGTGTGATCTGCATCACTGAAACACCACTGAAAGCTAATAATTCTAGATGTTCTACACTGTCACAGTGCAACATCACTTAAGAACACATTTTAAATGTGCTAGCTGCCTCTTAAAACAAAAATATCTGTAGGCCATTCTGTCTAAATTCAGTTTTTGTAATCTCTTCTTAAGGTCTCTATTAGACTACTTGTGATGATGGTTGAAATACTTATGTCTGCCTATTCTACTGTTTGCACATATCTATCTCTGGATAAGTGTCAGCTAAATGCCAAAATGAAATGAAGTATATATATACAGTATATATAAGATATATTAGATATAGGATATATCTCACATGAACTGTCCTTAGTGTCCTTAGTGAACAAAACGACAGCACTTTTACATCATCTGTGTTTTTAAGATAAACTTTTGGTAATGATTTTTACATCTTGGAATAGAACTGCAGAACTACTGTTCTACATGTTTTGTTTTGAACATTACAGAGCTTCTTTGAGAATAATGTAATTTCTCAAAAACTTCAAGACATCTGTACGAAGGCAAAAAGTGATCTCATATGGCATTACTCAATCAGACAAAATGTTGTCCAAAATTGGAAACTTGGGTGCAGCATACGTACAACAGACAAAGACAAAAATAGAAGACATCTGTGACACATTACATAAACACATTAGGACATGTCCTGAGTTTAAATATCTGTTTTTCAGTTAGGATTGTCATTTGTTAATATGGTTGCTGAGAAAAGGCATATGTAGTCTATCAACTGTCCCTGGATGAATATAGGTCAAAACATTGTTGTGCAGTAATTTACAACACCGGCAAAAATATCTTCTTAACTTTTAATCTATTGTTACATTGTGTTTGGGAAGGAATTATTTCAAGATAATAACGTTCTGTTTTGTTATCAGAAGAACAGGCCCCGCCCAACATTCATACCGATCTGCGCCCGCCCATTCCGTATGATATCCTAGCAACGGGTGCCAAAGGGCTATTCTCATTGGTCAATATTTGGAGTTCCGCCATATTCAAATAATAGTCACGTACTTTTGCCATTGTGATATGTTTTATTGTTTTATTTAACCGTTTAGATATTACGATAGATACGAGCTTCCCGTATTATATTACAAATGGAGGAGACTAATGAAGAACAATCAACTATTTCGACTTCAGAATGTAAAAATGAGAAACCGACTCGACAGACAAGCTGCAGGTTAGAGAGGAAGCTCTGTGTTGCAGAGTCTCCAGGGAACAATAACAGTGACGTCAGACGGTGAGATCAACCTCTAGTTAACTCAGTCAGCAGTCAACGCAAACTTGTGTTTTTGGGACATTTCCACGTTAATAATAATAATAATAATAATAATAATATATAATAATATTATCTATCTGATGCTTTATATGAGCGCCCTTGACCCAACAACACCCTAAGCCCTCTGAAACCCAGCAGTTGATTTTGTTGATGTAATTTAGTTTTCTCCTTTTTAAAACTGTTTTCGCGAGTGTTTGATTAAGAAAATAGTGAATAATGAGTTTTGTGCATTTTTCTTTTGTTTTGGGGAGGATTTTTGTAGAAAACGTTGCAAAAATGCAACAGCAGGTCTTCATGGTCACCACAACCTCACCAGTTATTGTAACTAAATCCACAGATGATTCAATAACATTAAAATACATGTATTAACACGAAACACTACTATGATACAGCACAATAAAATGTAAATGAATTTGACTGATTAAAATTTATATTTTATTTCGTGGTGTAATGCATTTCGTCGCCATTAAAAACAACGAACAAGTTGTCTTTGGAACTTCTCGTTAAAATTCTGTCAGCCTTTTCAAACTTGGAACTTTAACAGTTATTTTTACATTTTCTCATGTTGACAACTTAAACTGTTCTTGTTCAAGAGACTCTTGAGGTGAGTCTTCATGTGATCATGTGATGTACATGATCATATCACCTCTTCTTCATGTGCTCGTTGAGTGACGGCAGCCAGTTAGTGCTGATTAGTCCTGCAGTAAAACCAGCAGGTGAAGAAGAACCGTGAAGAGAAAAGAGTCTAGAGCAGGAAACAGTTTGTAGGTGAGACCATAAGTGGTTCAGGTGTGTTTTTATTTGGCTGAAGGAAGCAGTTTCAACGAACACCACACTTAATGCATGCAGTATCCATTCCTGCAGGCCTCTTTTTCAGCAATGTCACAACTGTATGATGGACATTATAATCTAATATAGCAAACTAAACGAGTACAATTATGTCAAACAAGTTGCTAAAGACTTAAAACTCATTTAAATCCTGTTTTTACGTGTGCTGCAGATGCAATAGAGACGGTACTGCTGGTTGCGTTAAGACGCCACAAGATGTCAGCATAGGCCCGCTGCTGACCCTACTGGTGGGGTGACTTCTAGTCCTCCTTCATAACTACTGTATCTCGACTTGTTTTGTCAGAAAAACAGTGAGCATGGGATGCCTTATGGTGGACTTTATCAAGACAGTTTTATTTTTTACTTGTAAAACGTTCTAGTGTTGTTATGGTTACTGTTGTTGGTGCGTGCCTTCTTGACTATTCTATTTTTTGGCTGCTGCAAAAAATAGTTTCATTTCCCCAGGGGTATAATAAAATTAATCTAATCTGATCTAATTCCCATAATGGTAAAGCTGGTGGCTAGACTGCACCCATATTCACAATGTTTATCCAAGCCAACTTCCATATATCACTTATAGAAAATGCGTATAAAATGACATACTTTACATATACAGTCAATCTGCATCCAGACAACACAACCACTTACATTCAGTCCCAGGGCAATCGTTTTGGTTTATTAGTCATAAATGTATGCTTAAATAGTATTCTGGAGCTTCCCAAGACATTTATATGCATTCTTATAGATTTATCTTTACGCTCTCAGACTGCAGCCAAACACAATTACAATCGTTTTGTTTTTGGATATTAAATCACTGAGATGGTTTATGTTGGAGTCTGAATCCTTTCAGAGCGTTTCCATGTTGTGTGCCAAAATGCCCCAGCCCTGCCCAGTGCCCACTGGTTCTGCAGGCAAACATGGAAACATATCACCCTGCATTTGACCTCCATAATCAGCCTTGTGGAAAAAAAACATAAAAGTTTGGAAAAGGGAAAATATGACAAAATTATCCTAGTGAGGTTGGCACACAGACTAGACCGGGGGTTCTCATATGCCTTCCTGTCACAGACCTCCAAATAGACACGCATTAGTCCACAAAACACCATTTGATAAGATTTGATCCCAGAAGCCCATCCCTATATGGATGTTTGTTGCTGGTGATTCAGTATTGGGTTGCATCACTCTGTAGTGTACAGTATGTGGGAAGATTATAGTGAAACTGAAACTTGATCATGATACATTCTGAAATTGGGATCATTTCTATGAATTTACTTAAAGCTACATCATGCAAAAACATAAAAAAATTGTACTTTGTGGAGGTTCAGTGAGATATGCTCTTCGTAACAGGTGTCTGTCACTGCAGGTCGGTCAGTGTGTTGATATTCCCTCTTTTCTAAACCGTGTTTACGTTGCCGGTCTGACTCTAAACTCCTTCCAAGAATCTGTTCACCTGTAGCGTGTGAGGTTTTTGATGCATGGGGAGAGGAGAAAAGTCCAGCTTGTTTTAAACTGTAACGCCTTGTTGTTGTAATTCACTATCAGTATGGTCAGAATATCACACAGTGCATCTTTAAAGTGAATGTAAACTTTTCCTCATTTTGGTGGGAGACCCCCGAGAAGGCCCTGTGGAACCCCCTGTGGGGACCACGTGTCTGGGCTACCAGCGCTCAGAGCCTGGGTTCATTGGTTCACCTGGCAAACAAGTGTAGAATTCAACCAAGAGAAGTGAAGAGTGTTTGTTTGAGAACATAAGCCTTCCTCCAGTCTGTTCAGGCTCTGTGTAAAGTCATAAAACACTGCATGATGTTCTGTCACAAGCACCTGGAGCACATCTTTTACTTAATGACAAACAGGCAGGACAGGAAACCAGGGCTAAGGTTATGCTTCCCTTTTGCAACATGTTTTATTTTTTATTCCATGAAAGGCGATTGGCCAGTCTATTCACCTTTTTTAGTTTATATTTATTTTTCATATGTATTGGGAGCAGGAAAATAGATAGGGAAACAGAGGCAAGGAGAGAAATTGTGGTTCCAGAGGTTGTACATTTAACACCTTGACTGTCTTTGGGCACTCGATCCAGACTTTATAGATGTGATCACATTGCACTTGTGCCTTGAATGGGCTGTGTACAGCTCCTGTACCTGTACATATTCAACTCTGTAGTTATCTTTCTATCCAATTGTCAAGCGAATTTTAAGCGATCTTTTGAAATCTCGCAAAAACTAAAATGCCGGTCAGGTGTGTTTCCATCACTTGGGTTGAAGCGAATAAATAGGTTACCTGAACGTAGAAAATGGAAAAAGTCTTTCAAGAATCTATTACTATTGGGCAAGTTGTTCTTTATTTCTACGTCATTATTTATTCAGCAAATGCTTTTCCACCTCAAGCAGGGTTTTTTGTGATTTTGAGGGCTTTTTTTTTTTTTTTTTTTCAAAATTTGCCGTTTCGATCAAACATTTCTACTTTGAAACACAAGTCACATAAAAATGCTCAGACTTATGTCTGCATCGTATTTTCCACTCTTCCCATCCTGTCTCTCTCATCACTCTACATTGCTTGCATGGGCGTTGTGGCTGGATTGCATCCAGACTAACGTGTGTGAGGACAATCTTGAGTTTTATGTGTAAACATGGAAACATACTGTATCACCTTGCATTTGATCATCAACAGCCACGTGTTCTTCCAGAGTGTCCTCGAGCAAGGCACTGTGACCCTGCCTGCCCGCTCATTGGAAGCAGCTCTGGAGAGCATGTTAACTAAATGTAAAATCTAATCTAAACGTCTAATCATGTTTCAAATATAACTGGAAGTCCAAATAATGGTTGGGTTACCTACCAAAGTGGCTGGCTGGAGATAAGGCAGCATTTAATGGTTGGTGTTAGAATCCCACGTTGTTTACAAGGTACAGGCATTAGACTTAGTGTTGTCGGTTAACTTTCAAGGGAAACGTTCAGACCACTGGCTTGGTCGACCCAGCTCTGCCCTTAAGACCCTGAACAAAAGCATTGAGTCAGTCGCCCGCTGGACAATGCACACCTATCTAATGCCACATATCCCGTGCAACTCCCATGTGAGCTGTTTTGAAAAACGATACCCATCCCATTGTATGTGGCTATTTGTTGTGTGTGTGTGATTGATGTCACCACACATGTCACGGCCACCAGCCAGGGCGCAGAGGTCCGCCCCCACACGCACACACCTGTGGGGTGTGAGTCAGTGAATTAGCATCACGCTTGGCCTTGCCTGTGTTTAAGATATATTTGCATGAAACTGTAATTCGCAGGAAGCTCCGCTCCCCCCGCCTGCCCTCGCTCTCCATTACATCTCTTGTGAGCTCGTCTCACAGCATCTTGCCTCAAGCCAAGATATGAAACTCATATATATCCTCCTGAGGATGATGGGTACTGCGGCTGTTCGGTTATTAAGATTGTCACTGGCAAATGTGATTGCCGCTGTTGCGCTGAGCGTAAGGAAGGAACTTGGAGTGAATTATTTGTAATTGATAACGACACCTTCACTTCACAAACAATTGTGTGTATAATTACCTATATGCTGTGTATATCACGTCAGTATTACAGTACTCACAGTAAGACTAAAACATTGGGCAATGTCCTCAAATAGCCCCAGACTCATTCTCAGTTCATTCGAAATGTGGTTTCAACCATTTTGCCCGTAAGAATCAAAGTGAAAGATTATCAGGGTATCAGACGGGCCCGATCCTTATTGTAGTCTTCATGGTAAATGGTAAGAAAGACTAACGTTGACGTTGCTGTGTTGTTTCCTTGTGGAATGGGAGTGAACCGCCCTCCAAAGGTCAACCCATGAGGACCACCAGCCTCTGGGATATTTATAACCTTTATCTATCTCGGGAAAGTAGGGTGAGAACTCTTTTTCAGCAACGCTCTACTTCACATACGGTGCAATCGCAGTCATGGTGAGAAGCTCTACCAGAGCAACTTGGGGTCAGTGCCTTGCTCCAGGGCACCTCGGTAGTAGCTGTTGATGGCAGGGAGTATGGCTCTCATTCACTTTCCACAGCGAGATCGAGCTAGCGACCTTCCAGTGACAAGTCTGTTGTGCTAACCCTGTAGGTTTCCACCGCTCCTGAGACTAGCATACCTCCACGTGTTCCAGGAATTAAGTGGGCGAGAGGAGGACCGGTTATGTCTTTACCGCTGCGGGTTCAGATCTCATTCCTTACACGTCACTGATGTTGGCTAACACTTCGGTTGACAGTCCCGATGATGGAACTGTCTGACGGCTAACGCTAGCCTGGCTCCTTGGCAATTGTCTGTCATTGTTCGGGGCCATCGAAACGTGATCGTTTCATCTTTCTGGGAAGCCCTCCGCATTCCGTGGGAAGCTTCAGGACCACTGCTGGTCAGCGCACCACCCTCGTTTGACATTCACAGTTTAGTCATTAAGCTATACATATTTCTCTTGAAAAAGCGATGTCGATCTCAACAAGACTACCTGACTAAATAAAGTCATCTGTCTATAAAATATGTCAGGTCAGCCATTTTTGTAACTGGTGATCTGACTCATTTCAACATGCCAAATTAAAACATCTAGGCGAGACAAGTCGATCTATTGTCCCGACGGTTATTTCTGAACGACACCTGTAGTGACCTTTGACCCTAACTTCCTACCAGGACACCCAGGGAGCCTCTCTCCTTCCCTTCCCTTTTTAGATGCTGTCGTTGTTCCATCGGCCATCTCCTATTCACAACCCGTTTATCCAGAACGCCTTACAGCACCGGCAGCGCACACATTTTCAGCATGGGTGGTGAAATCGATCTCGTTAGAACCATCTCGGCTCGTTAGATTTATTTTTTTCTCTCTCTCTTGCCATTGGTATTTCTGTGTCATGGACAAACTGTGACAGGCCTGTTTTCTCCTACACACACACTACACACACACACATGATTAGGGAAAAAAAGTTGTTTGTTTATTTATTTTCCTAGATATTGTGATCATGATTATTGTTCTATGCAGATATGGGCAGTCTGGAATAGTAAAGAAAGGGAATTTGTTAATTTGCAGTTCTTAAAAGGTTTGGGAATTACACAAAAAGTTTGGAAAATAATTAAAAGAAATGTTTTTTGCTTTGCCTGTAATGCACGTTACACTCCTTGTATGTAGTTGTACAGCCACGATCATTTCACATATTGTGTATCTGTTTTAATCAATAATGATGTACTGTAACTGTCTGTCTGACTAATGCTAGCCTGGCACCTAGCCAGGCAGACTCCTGTCATTGTTCTGAGACGTGTTGCTCATTTACTGTACCACATACCCCGGTGCTTGTTCCTAAGAAAGGTTCAGCTTCCACTGACATGGTATTGCTCAAGACCAGGTCACAATGGTTCCAGCACAACATTGTGTAGTTAACTTGTTGGGCAGACATGGAGAGTGTTCAGACGTGGTGTTTTGTGTCCAGATATCCAGATTGTGTCTAGATCCAGTTGAGACGGATTGCAGTTCACACCTGGCATTAGAATGCGCCTCGAATGACCACTTGAGTGACCAGTGATGACGCAGATGACGCAGTTGACTAGTCGGCCCTTCAGTGAGGTCAGGGACGCATCTCTGCCATTCACGCTACGCTACATGTGGACACATGCATCCCCGATCACTTCCGAATGCACAAAGAAGGGAATTGCATGGCCTAATATTCATCCTAATATTCAAAGGCTGTCATGAAAATAAAATTTGGAAAGAAATCGTGCTTTGTCACAGGACATGGGTAGATTCTTTAATATTCTGTCATTCTAATCGTTTCCAATGCTCAATGCACCTAGTTCATTTAAATTGGTACACATTTTCTAATCATTTGCAGTGGAAAATGTTAAGATCAGATCAAGATCAAATCTTATGATAGCTTGATGAATGATGTCTAATAGTGGTACCGCAGACCGCAGCTATGCAAGGTTTGATAGTTTCCAGGTTTTCCAAGGTTTGCCTCAGGTGTGTCACAGCAACATGTCAATATGTCCCGCACTCACTGGTTCTAAGGTATAGCACACCTTCCCACTCCAACCTACAAAAATACACTTCTTTCTACAAGAAATGATTCAGTTTCCACAAACATGGTATTGCTCAAGACCGGATCACGATGTTTCCAGCACAACATTGTGTGGTTATCTAGGATTGCAGTTCACAACTGGTTTAAATCCATTTGTAGTTGTACAGCCACGGGCATTTCACATATTGTGTCATTTGTTTTAATCAATAATACGTTTGTGATACGGCCCGGTTGACCATCACGTTGCCCAGATGCAATGAGTATAAACCCGTTAGTCATCTACCTCACTAAAATCTTCAAATCCATTCTAGAAGTTGGAGTCTGGGGGGGGGGGGGG
>OMKK01027569.1:1474-18300 GCA_900302305.1 Polymixia japonica
CGACTCGTATTCAACGGAGTGCAGAGGAGAGGCTAAGCTGACGACACACGATCAATGGGCCCCGGGTTGTCAGCCCAAATATCACCGTGACATTTACATTTTTGGCATTTAGCTAATGCTCTTATCCACAGTGGCTTACAATAAACGAGACGACACGCGTGGTATCTTAATGTAAAAACACATCTCCGGTAGATGGGTTTGTTTGGGCACGTGTGTTGTGGAAAGAGTTCGGGGGTTAACAGGCTGCAGGTCTGTGTGACAGTGAGTAGTGTTAGTGTAGCGGCAGATTGATGACAGTCTGGCTGTATTTCTGCCAAGAAGGAGACTCCTTCAGTCCAGACAGACACAGACAGACCTGCTGTTAGGTAATCCCAAGATGCCATGTGTACGTATGCGCGCGCGTGTGTGTGTGTGTGTAAGAGAGAGAGAGAGAGAGATGCAGAGAGGCTCTGACTGTGTCCCTATGCAATGTTTCTCTATGTCTGTCAGTGTGTATTTGTCCATATGCGAGTGGGTTTCTCAACGTCTTACTATGCTGTAAGGTCTCCGAGTGTATGTGTGTGTGTGTGAGAGAGAGAGAGAGAGAGAGAGAGAGAGAGAGAGAGAGAGCTGAGCACGAGGGAGGGGGATTACACTGCCCCGCACTGTTCAAACTGTTTATGCATACCAGTGTGCTCTGAGGGCCCCTCTGTCGTAGGCTGTTTACACAAACTTATTTTGGGAAAATTCCACCTCTCTGGATAGGCCCTGGCCATAAATCACTGAATCTGCAGCTTTGTGGAATGATAGCTTCTGTCAGTCAGACAGTCAGACACTCAACGCACACTGTCCTTAAACCTCCACAACCATAACAGAGCATGAGTGGTGCATTGAAGTGACTGTTGTGTATGGGTGTGTTTGTTTCACTTTGTGTACGTGTATGTGTGTTTCACTGCAGTGGGGTTTGAGTGTCTGCGTATATATGCGTGTGTGTGTGTGTTTTTGTATCTGCGCATGTCGTGCTGTGTGTTTTTATGTGTGGATCTTGCACTGTATACATCTGTGTTTGTAGCACCTAGGTGCTTGTAATGTTCCTGATCTAGAAATCAAGGTTTATTCAGCTGATGCACTCACTGTAAGTCACTCTGGATGAGTGACACCTGAACGTCCCAAATATAAATGTGTGAACACATTATTTAGATGCGCAGTATGTTTGTATGTGTGCTCAATGAAGATCTGTGGGAAAAGTCTGCATTGTGACATTCATTGAATTCCATTAACACAACAGATAGGTTAAGAGAACAGATTGCACTTGTGACTAATCTCACATCTACATTAAATGATGGCCACATAAATGACTGTATGCTGTGTCAGCGTGGCCTATTGGTTAGAGGGACCGTCCAGACCAGTACTTACAAAGTTAATACGAGATCTTGGCGAATGTCAGTATTTTTTAAACCTCTCGTTTTGGTCCCGGATGGTCAAAAGTATCGTTCTTACATATTATGTAATGTATGAACCAAGTTTGACCTCATTCTGCAACATAATCTCTAGTTTGAC
Organism: Polymixia japonica; assembly: GCA_900302305.1. NCBI lineage: Eukaryota > Metazoa > Chordata > Actinopteri > Polymixiiformes > Polymixiidae > Polymixia > Polymixia japonica. The sequence continues at coordinate 3,014 of OMKK01027569.1, forward strand.
AAGTTTTCTGTTGGTTTCAGTTACTTTTAGTTGTCATTTTCCCCCCAGCCGTCAGCTCGCACACCTGACTTGATTGACAGCCTTCACCCGAATGCTCATTGGTGCACTGGGTTTGCAGGGCGTGTCCAGGTCAGGGTCACGCTGACAGAACGAGACGGGGACCCACTACGCTGCTCCACAGCGCCATTTTACTACTAGAGGCCGAATTATACAAGACCACCACCAAGCCTCTTTAATTCGTCAATATTCCTTCCTCTATCTCTTATGCACTTATGTAGTTTCTGAAATGTCAAATTCATCAAATCTACAGATGTTACATCAATAAAGTATTGGATTTTTTTTAGCACCATTTGTATTTTATTATTTTGGGCAAATAATTGTCCACATAGTGATTTAAAAGCAAAAGACTGATCTCTGAGACTCTTCTTCTTTTGCTTAAAAATAACAGCCCGTTTCTGAGAGAATATGAAATACAGAGTTTAAAACACAGTTTGCAGTTATAAGTCGTTTGAAACGGATGCATCAAGTGCAGTACGCAAACAAGTTTAATCATCTGACCACCTGACACCTATAGCTCCTCCCTACACAATGAGTGCACACCCGTGACCAGTGAAGGTTAGCCAGGATTCTTTACATGTCATAGGATTCTCTGCTTATTATAAGTTTCACGAGATCATAAATGACAAATCATATACCCCTTTCTCAAGGCACTAGCGACCTCGGAAATAAAAGGGCCCGATCGGGTAAGTCAACCCCCGCAATACGACCATACGTGATCAAGATGAGGATTCAGACAGAGCCCGGTCGGGTTGTGTGTGTGCTGAAGTGGGTGCAGGGCGAAACTGCCCGCAACACGTAACAACACGACACGGAAGGTTTTATCCAAAGCACCTTACGAGTAACGGGAATGCGGATATTTTTTAGCATCGGTGTCCCCAGTGGGAATCGAACCACAAACGCCAAAACCTTTCCAGTCCCTTTGCTGTATCCACACAGGGAGAGGAACCCCTGGCAATGCTCGTGCCATTGAGCCCATTGAGCTAAACATGGAATGGAACCCCTAACCATGGCGCTTGCCCTATTTAGCTATACAGGACTATTTCTACATAAATAAGTACTTCAACACTACACAAAATAACTCCGGGACTCTTCTGAGTAACTCCAGGTGCACTAGCGTAAATCATTGTGTAACAGGGACATCTGCTGGTAAAATTATAACATGAAACTCCACAATGGTCCGAATTTATACGTTTGTGCATAATGACTTGACTCCACAGAGACAGTGTCATGGTGCTGTTTAGCACTCACTTTCAATAAGTACATATGGTTTATTCCAAATACCTTCAAAATGGCAGGGAGGCACACAGGCTACGAGTATCTGAAGCTAGTCAGCCATATAAGCACCAGATAGAGATAGATATCACGAGAAAAAACGTATTTACAAATATAAATTAAAACATATTTCACCCCTAAAGAGATATTACCGTAACTGTAAATGGGTAGGATTGTATTACAATGGTATAAAACTGCGAGAGTAAAAATGTTCGTAACGAAATGTCTTTTGAGATGACGAGTTTAAAAATCAAGACGTAGCTTAGACATATACTGAGTGTAGTGCAAGGAATACTGTCAATGGAAAAAAACAAAAAAAAATGATTATTCACATTCACGACACCTTTGGTCCAGCGAGACCTGAAAGAAATGGATGCAGTGTATGTATGGGTGTGGATTTACCTATCACAGACAGACTTCACTTGTTTTTTTTGTCCTTTTTTTCGCCCCAGCTAAAGACACTTTTGAGTTTCGATACAGTTCCGACAAACACAAACATCCTTATTATTATTATTATTATTATTATTATCATCATCATCATCGCTGAAACAGCTGGAGTGGTGGTAGTGCGGTTGATCCTTGGATAAATCCTGTGTTGAGTTCCAAGGAGAACTCGAGGCACTGGGGAAGGCCTTGCTTATACATCCACCGTTTTCAAGAACTGCTCCGGGAATGATATGGTGAGATGGTTACGCCGCCGCCGCCGCCTCTGGCTGACGGGTCCGGGTGAGCGCTGGAGTGCGTTGGTCTTCGACGGAGGGCCGCTTCAGTGGTTCCGGGAGTTGAAGAACCCGACGCTGGTCGGCGACTCTTTCACCGTCACCGTGATGAAGTTGGCGGTGACGTCCGTGACGAACACGTGTTCTAGGAGGCTCCGGGCTGGCCGCCAGTCCGTCTCCATGTCCACGTCCAGCTCCATGGAGACGGCGCCCAGGCTGGGCCTGTTGCTGGGATACAGCGAGGCGCCCCGTTCCGATTCGCTGCTGCTGGTTTCGTCGGAGTCGCCGGTGCTGAGCTCGTTAAGGGTTCGGTTTTGAGAGTTGCGTTCGTTAGGAGCGCTGCCATGTTTCCTTTCTTCCTGTCTCCCACTACCGCCCCCTCCGCTTCCTTTCTCAACCCTATTTCCCCTTCCGAAGCTGCTCCCCGCTCCCTTGCCGTCTCTCACGGTCTGTAGCAGCATGTCCTTCCCCCTGTCCTCTCTCATCCTCCCCTGATCCACTCCGGCCCCTTTTGCTGGACCAAAGTGTTGTCCACCAGCCGATGTGCGTGTCTCTTTAATGCCCCCCGCTCCTCCTTTCCCCACAGGGCCGGCGCCACTCCTCAGGCTCGACCGCGACCCTGCTGCTGTAGCGCCGCCCATGCTGTTTCCCTGAAGGCCGTTGCCGGACCCCGGCTTGCTGACACTCTGCAGGTTGAGGGCTCTGAGGTTGAGGGCCTGGCTGGCCCGGTCTCGGGCCGTGGGAGGAGGAGGAGAGGAGGTCTGCTTGGAAATGCCGGAGCTCTGCTGCTGGTGTTGACCCGCCCCTGTCTGACCCCCGAGGCACTCCTGTCTCCTCTGGGCCAGTGGTGCACGCTGGGCTGGGCCACCTGCTACCTGGGCTCCCCCAAAGCTATTGGAGAGCTTGGAGCTGCTGTGTAGACCCAACGACCCAGAAACTCCCCCTTGTTTCAGAGGCGAGGGGGACATCTTGAGCCCCTCTCCCCTGCTACTGCCAGTGTCTGAGATGGAGCGCTTGAGGTCAGATGAGGAGCCCTTACTGTGAGGGGAAGGGCTTGGTTTGTTGTGGGAGGAAGAGGAGGGAGAGGAGGTGGACATGGAGCGACTGGCCCACATACAGTTGAGGGACCCAGGTTTCGAAGACCCCGTCTGGGAGAAGGAGCCGGCAGAGCCCTGGGAGCCTGATCCTGCCTCATCTCTGGAGGTCCTACTTAACCCTGTGTAGGTGAAGCTGGCAGGCTGCAAGGGCTTCTTCACCCCAGATCTAGGTTCCTCTCTAGGGCTGGGGGGCTCCCGGTGTGGCCTGAGGGCCTGGTGGTGGCGTGGAGGTGGGGGAGGAGGAGGAGGAGGAGGCCTGCTCTTTGCCTGTCTTAAAGCCCTCAAGTCAGGGTGAAGTGGTTTTCTGCCACGCTTCTTCCGGACGGGTTCAGGTTTGGCCAACATGATCTGCGGTCTCTTCTGGGGGACAGGGTGGAGGTCCCGGGCACGAGGGCCAGGCTTGCCCTTCTTTGTGTGGTCTTCATCCTCTGAGGAAGATGAGGAAGCAGATGAGGAAAGGCCAGAGGAAGAAGACGATGAGGAGCGGCTGTCTTTTGTAGCAGTCGGTGCAGGTTCCTAAAGCACAGATACAGATACAACAGTTATTAATGTGGCTTGTTTTTCTAAATTCCATGTATTTCAATTTAAATTCTAATGTCTTTCTTCCCCCATTCACTGAATAGTTTGTTAAAAAGTTCCTTTTAGAAATTACATTTAAAGCCCACCTCAACCAGTTGATAGGACTTATTTGTTGGACACAGATTATAAATGTGTTTGCATAAAACAGGTGTTTTACAATGAAAAACATGTGTGTGCAAGCTATGATTAAACTGGCGTAAAGTTTATGGTTTTCAAATCAAACTGACAACCTGGGTCATTTTTAATACAAACAACGTAATTGACTAGCTAGAGCGGTGTGGGATTACCAGGTGCGGAATTTTCCGTGGGCGCCCCCTTGGCCTCTTGCCTTTCTTTTGGAACAACAGCTCCCTTTCTTGTTCTCTGAAAAAAAAAAAAACACCAGCAGTAGTAAAATGTCTTGCTTCAAATTGTATGGATACATATAACATTATTAAATAGGTCAGTCATTTTCAATGTAAACTCCTCATTTTATAGTGAGCCAAGTACATTTCAAAGCAAGACACAGATGCTCTGCAATTGTATTGCTCCTGTGCATTTGCAGAACTTGAAACCTATGGGGTTTGTGGTTGTTTTAAACTGAACTTAAATAAAGAAATCTGCCTGGCGCCACAATGCAAGGACATTTAAAAACAATTACCAAACAGATGAGTTAAAGTCAACATAAAGTCCTTAATGTCTAACTCCATACAATGTCATTTCATAATTAGTATGAGTACTATGAATGCATACAGTTTTTCAGCATGGGTAACCCCGGAAATTAAACACCTAACCGTGGCAGTGTTCGTGCCATGCTCAACTCAGAGTTACAGAACCACTGTCATAGTAAAGTGGTAGCATAGATGTTCAATCTAAATGCGATTGACATCTAGCTCAAAATCATTTGCAAATAAAATATTTTATCTGGACATGTGACAGGTAACTGAAATATAACAGTAGATGCACACACCTCTTGTGAAAGGCTGCCAATAACCGGGGATCCAAAATATTCTCTTCCGGTTCCCAACTGTTGTGCCTGAAAAGACCACAAATTAATATTATTTTGAAACAGAAATGGAAAGCACCATGTTAATCTAATGTGATTTGCCTGCAGGGAAGGGAACATCATAGCCTATTGGTCTGCAGACCACAGAAAATCCCCCAAATCACCAGCCACTTTCACTATTTAACCAGCCAGTAATAATTCCACATTTAAATAACATCAGAACAATAGGCAATTACCCACCAGTGGCTCTCAAGCTGTGGTAGAGTCGACAAAACTCATGAGCCACAGCCAAAATTTACTAGCGTCGGGATGATGGCTGGTGTTAATTTTCCACTTTAGGAAAGCCTCTTAAGTTAACCTGCAATTACATTTACTACATAGATCATGGCTTCTATTACCAAGTCAATAAGCAGAAATCACTTGTGACCGCGTTTGTTACAAAGGCTGCCGGAGATGTAAAAGCTAGGCCAGCTGTGATCAGTCAAAAAAGTGCAAGAAAATAATTAGTGGGGGCGTTGCATCCAAGCAAGTGTAGCAAAACACCGTGTCTTCCATCCGTGCTGTTGCAGAGTTTGCATGCAACGCATTTGCTTGCGGTCAACCCAGTTTATCTTACTGGGAATACCAGATGCTGGCAAAGGTCTGAGCTAGAGGGCTAAGAAAAAAAACAAATAAGAGAGAAATGGCTGCTCCACCACCTCTACTCTTTTCGGTAGCGTTCGTCTAAAAACCCAACAGGGGTGTGAATCCACGCCTTGAGGGCAACATAAACAGCGAAGGTAAGAAGGAGGAGAGCAAGTGTTTGTGTGTGTGTGTGTGTGTTTTTTTTTTCTTATTAACGTTAGCTAAATCGGCTAATGCGAACAGGCTAGCTACTTACTTGGACGACCACCCTCTCCACTTCACCAAATACTCAAACTTGCCCTGCAAAGAAAGAAAAAAGGTGAATCAACGAAAACAAACCGCAATTGGTCAGATGCGTTTCGGGAGTGTCGTCGGGGGGAATGTTTCCTACCTTTCGTGGTCGTTTGCTGAGGATGCATTCCGCATCAAATACCTGCCCTACAGTTACCCCCTCCATTGCTACGGCAGCCCCCTCTTTATTTACGAGGAGGAAAAAAGCGGTGCTCCTGAAGGGTTTTTTTGTCGGGTTTGTCCTCCGACGCGCCCCGTAGCTCTCCGCTTTCACTTCTACGTGCTCCGAGCGCCGCCCTCCTCAGCTATGACGTAACCACGTTATAGTAAATCTTTAATGACCACTTCCTTTTTTTGTTTTAATCAAGGCGTGATTGCAAGTGACTGAATCGGACTGGGTTTTGTACATTTTATATTGTTCACTTAAGTTCTGTTAAAAAATGACTGTCCATATTGATTGGCAGGCCGCTTAACAGTTGACAGTTAATTAAAAATGACAGTATACATACACATCAAGTGTTATTTAAAAAAAAAACTTGCAGTCAATCAATCAGCATTAAATGTCATTTTCAGATGTTATAAATATATATTTCCCATTTCAGTTACACAACTGTCTCCCAAATCTTGTTCAAGGGCTCAGTACCCATTGGCTGATGCATTTAAAGATGCAATGTGTAACGTTGGGAGGAGAAATAATCATTTGATTTGTTTGGTTTAATATGGTACTTTTTCCCGAGTTATATGGCTAACTTGCTAATCCTGCTTTGAGGAGCCCCCAATACCCCAAACCTCCAAATGTAAACAACATAGGAACATCAACTCTCTGACCACTTTTCAGAGAGGTTTCATGTGGTTTTAAACAATCTTTCCCCTGAGAATAGGTTGTCAATTCAGTTCCGTTTGGTTTTTAATACCCTACTTTTCTGAAGTTCAAGTACACAATCACTCATAGTTGAACCCATAGCTGACTGGGACCTACATGCATATATATATTACTGGGCACAAGGACAACATTTTGTTGTTGTATTGGTGACAATGGTTGGGTATTCACTGATTCACTGTTCTCATATTGTTTACTTGTTTTTATCTTGGTCTTTTGTTTCGATTGATTTTCCATTGGCACTTTTTAAGTCTTTGTTGTCATTTGGATAGTTGTGATATGCATTTCAATATTTCTGGTATTTTTCCAGATCCTCTTTAATTCTCTTTCTGTAGGATTTTTACCTTTAGGCTGTTGATTTGGGTGCCATGGTGAAGACACTAAACAAACATGAAAACTCATGAATTTCAGTTATAAATGAGACACAAATTTTCAGAAAAAATATTTTAAATTCATGGTAAAATAACAGGAAATATAAATTTGTGCAATAATCTAATATATGCATGTAGTCATTTTATGAAAGAAGAAAAAGCTATGAACTGATTCATTTTGTCATTACCACCACGATTTGTATTTACCATCATTCAGTAGTGGTAATGACATGTGGTGAGTAATGACAGTTCTTAATTTTCAGCTAACAAGCTAGATTCTGGTAGGAATCAGAATTAGAATCAGAATATTCTTTATTCACCAATTATGTTACAGGAACATATAGGAACTTTTGTAGACATTAAAGTGCGTTTCTTTTTTCACATTAAAGGGACACGTGCGACATAGAACAGAAATAGTGCAATACCGACTTGCTAACGTCACCTTCAAAGCTAGCTAGCAATGTACTCAATTTACATAAGAATATGAAGAAATTACATTACAATTCAAAAACATTACCAAACTAAAGCTTGTTTGGTAATGACATGCAATAAAAACCTACTATTAAGTATAAATGGTACATTTTCTGACATTGCTGGCCATCAAAATGTCAGTGTTCCTCCTTGACAGCCATGTGCTCCACTGTCACTACAGATTAACATGGTTACCAATAAAGTTACCAACTTTATTGTCCTGCAAATTGTTCAATGTGGTGGTAATGACAGCAATACTAAGGAATATATATATTTTGCTAATGCACAAATTGCACAACATCCTAAATATTTGAGAGGAAATCACTGATTATTCAACTGTATTTATAAGGCAATAGGCTACATATTAAAAATATATGATTTTATTTAATTTTTCTAGAGAAAAATTACAAAGCCAAACATCATATATGAATTTTTCGATCTCTGCAAGAATCAACATATATGATTTTTACAGACCTTGTGCACAGTATATGAGGCAGTATATGAAACACAGGAGTGTGTGAGGATCGGGATTTGATCCCAGGCCAGCAGATGTGGAGGTCTCAGCCATTACACCGAGTCTGTGCTCTCCTTCATTTGTTGCCTTGCCCGTGTTCTCTGACTGATATTCCTGAGGAAACCTTGACCTTTTTTGTCTGTTGACAAATGGAGGTAGAGAAAGTTGACAAGGTTGACCTACACAATCCTAATTACCAGTCTTAGCTTTTTTGTGATACTAATTCGTCCCTGCAAGGAAATTCTCTCTCTGCTTGCCCCGCCTAATGAGATTGTCTGAGCAAACCTATAATTATTGTTCTAGAATATTGTGAGCCTGTAACCTGCTGAGCCCCGCAATGGCCATCTCTCTCTCTCTCTCTCTCTCTCTCTCTCTCTCTCTCTCACACACACACACACACACAATTGTCAAAACAATATAATTAAATGTATCTTGTGCACACAAATCAACAAAAACGAGGGCACAAGTGAACCAAAACGAGGGAACAATTTATATCTAACCCACGCAATAGTATTTTGTCAGTTCAATGTAGTACATTGTGGCCTTGATTTGTTTTTGTTTTTTTCCCCCCATGGACCCTGCGAAGCTCCGTAGTATCCAAAGTGCCAAAATATATCATTGGAGAACTTTGAGAGTCGTACCTGGTTCTGTGGTTGTGTCTGAGGCCTGGCTATTGTCTCTCTTCAAGGGTTCCTCTGTCATTATCCTCAGGTTAATCTTCGAGTTCCACTGGTTCCAATTCACCTCCTCAACTCTACAGTAACAATAATAATAATAATTATAATAACAAGATAATAGTAATGATAATAAGGAAATAAATGATCAAAATAATCCTAATGATAATAATGAACTGAAGATGACTAAAAACGACTACTACTCTTAAACTCCTCTTTGATCAAACACACGGCATGCCTTAACCACCCACTGTATAATACCATGTAAGCTAACCTGAAGAACCAGCGTTTGTCCTGTTTCCCAGACATGGTCCCCAAGTCCTTCTCCACCCCAGACCGGAGCCTGGTCCTCATACACATAGGCAGACTCCTCTCCAGGTCTAAAGTGGTGATGGCTTTCTGAACACACACACGCACACGCACGCACACACACACACACATAAAATATTTACATGCCTTTGGCAGCAGGACAAGAGAGCTGTCTGCTCTCAATACATTGGCTGCCAGGAGCTTGTATGGGGTTAATCACTTTTTTTTTTTCAGTCAACTACAAATGTAAATTGAAACTGGAATTTATTTGCTAGGAATTAATCGATCATTCTCAAGTGTGTGTGTGTGTGGTGTGTGTGTGTGTGTGTAGGTGGCTAAGTATGTCAGTCATTTGTAACCTGTAGCTTCCAGATGTTGTTGCTCTCGGTTGCTGTTTTCTCAACAGTGCGGCTCATTAGGGCGATGAGCATGTTGAACAGTAGGACGTAGGTGAGGACTAAGTAGAAGATAAGGAGCAGGAATAATACCCCCTTATACTTGTATCTGTTGGATAACACATTCCGGTTGGTTAGGTAGAGTGTATTGCACTTCAAGTAATGCAGTTGTTTATGTATTGATAAAGTTAGACCTAGCAAGCAAAATCTCACATCCATGTGATCTGGCAAAGGTTACATGATTGGTTGTGAGAGAAGCCAATCACCAAGCTAGGGCTCTCTCTCTGAGGGCTTCTATTCTAGCTAGGGAATAAAGTTTAGAAAGGAGTTTTTATATATAAATATGCATTTACAAATATAATTTTATCCTAATCTACAAGAATATATATATATATATATACTGCATACAGTTTTTATTCTAGAATGCTTTGGAAAAATAATTATTATAACATATTTGAACAGCAATTCTTTAAACATTTACTATCTAGTAAACTGGTAAACTGGTTTGACATAGCTTATAATTACAAAATATTCAAATTTTACTTTTAATTTTACTTTCATGCTAGAGCACCAATCTCTTTTGTATGTCACATTTTGCAAACAGTGGGAATGCCATTTTGGAATGAAACGTTTCATATACAGGTATCTACCCATCTGTAAACGTCAGGTCTCCCATGCCAATGGTGAGCTTGAAGAGTTCCAGGCTGGTGAAAGTCATGTTCTTGAATTCGCCTTTCTTGCAGCCGTCGTCCTCAGAGTCAGAGGTGCACAGGGACTTGTCGTAGAACCTGGATTGAGGAGGAGGCTCTGTCACCAGGGCCACCATCGCTGTGGAGACACACAAGAAAATGGTGAAAGGGTTGCAGTTATCTACCTGTCTTTTGCCAATTCATAGGATCTGATGTAACTATCTATTCATGGAGAGTCTGTGTAGAAACTTGGCTTGGATGTCAGAGGAGGGTGATGGGTGAGTATGTCTAGATTGTATGTTTACATCACAGATGTTTAGTGGACTAGGCTGATCTATTTGCGCGCGGTTATTACAAAATATTCAACAACTCAGTTAGTAGGCAGTTACAAAGTGGAACATATTTTTGATACAACTGGTTCTATTGCTGTTAAGGCTTATTATTAACCTTGAAAAGAATGTTTATTCACCGTTGAGCTTGCCCATATTTATGGTCTCTCTGGTATGACGTGAATGCAGCATTAGGCATGACAGCTTGGATAATGATATGTGACTTTTTGCCAAGTACTGTTTTAGGATCAGCTTGCTTTAAGAAAGCTTATTTGTCAAAAATGTATGGTGGTGACTTTGGAATCGACTTATAGCAACAGGGGTTGATATAGGACAATAATAAACAGCTCAGAAATGCAAAACAAACTGGAGGTGGGCTTTAAGCCAACCCATTGCCATGCTAGCCCATTGCTAACAGATTTCCAACAGGCCTGAGAGGGACAGGGGGAGGACAATATGCTCTCAGTTCTGTCTCAGGGCTCTGTCATGTCATTGCTCTACATCTGATCACATTAGCAGCTCCTCAATGTGTTCATCAGGGTGTGTCTTCTTCTGTGATTACTATTACTGTAGCAGGTCTTGTGACAAACGTTTCCCGGTGTCTGTGTATGCAGTAGTGACAGGAGAGCAGAGGCACCTGTCGAGAAGCCGGAGAGGAAGATGATGTAGATGAAGAGAAATGGTATGATGTCACCCAAAATCACCTGGAAACAGGAGAAGAGTCCGGCAGATAGTAAGGCATCACAGAAACCAGGAAAACAACTCTCAAACCTGGTAGTGTTAGTACCATGTTCTATTTATTAAGCTATAAAGAGAATGGAGCCCTTTAAAATACTGTAGTGCCTTTGCTCTACTTATTGAACTACACAGGACCACTTATATAGTCATAATTATAGTAAAGAAGGCCCTTTTTGGTGTGTCATGCATTTTATACCATGGTTACCAAGGCATGTGCACATTCTGTGAATGTTTTCATCAAAAGTTACTGTCATAGAAATAGGACAAAGAGGCTGTCTGGCTGATGTGAAGACCATGCAGTGGTGGCCGGTCACTAGAGGGCGCCACCCCACCTAACCTTGAATTGAAAAAATAAATGAGATTAATTTAGAACTTTTAATGGTATTCATTCAATTTGATGGAGCTAGATTGTGTGGAAATGTTTTATCTGTGAAATAAAAATGTTTAATTTTATGTTTATGGATATTTTCCAAACACTCTATGGGTGGAGGTAGACTGTGGGGTGGTTTGAAATAGGTTCCATTAACTAACTCTAAACGTGCATATGTGCTTGTGTTTCTCAAATTAACTGAAAAGGATAGGAGCCAGGTGGGGCTCTTTAGCACTACTCCACCTTAAAATTAAGGCAACTTCCATCACTGAGACCATGGCTTGTATTAGGCATGTCTACATAGTTAATTCTGTATAATAACAATATGGAGCACCACATATAACCTGTGGCTAACGGTAGCCATTGGTTTCAATGAAAAATGCTAGCAACACGCCCATGTGTCTGGGTCTGTGGCTAGTATAGCACACATCTACACTACGGTATCTACAGCAGTGCTGTCCAACCGTGTGCCATTGAGAGCCAAGTGTACGCAGGTTTTAATTCCAACCTCTCACTGCACCGGCTGACTTCACTAATTAGCACAGCATCAACCAGAAATGAGACAACTAATTTGTGAAATCTGACTGTCGAGAGTGATTGGTTGGAATGAGAACCTGCATACACACGGCTCCCGATGGAACGTGGTCGGACAGCGCCGGTCGACGGCGTAGATATCCATGTACCTTCTGTATCATGACGCTGTAGACTCCCATGTGCTTGTGGCCCCTGGAGAAGTAGAGCAGGTTGATCCAGCTGAGAACCAGACTCATGACCAGGAACGGCAGGTATTCTGGCTCGCCGATAACATACAGGACAGCGGATAACAGGAAAAAGAACCCCTGCATAGAACTACACAGGGAAGACACATGCACATTTGTGACACAGTCTGGCAAATCTGGACTGTATTATGTTGCCATGTGATTAAGTAAGAGATTCAATCACATGATGAAACTTAACAACTTACAACAACACGTCATAATATCCATCAATCATCAAAGTATGCAGTTTTGGACGCTTTCTCATCAAGTCCAGTATCTATAGACACCAAGACAAGCAGAAATGGATCAATTGTGTTATTTATTTAAAGTTGACAGTATGCAGCAGAGAGTGACTGGAAAGATGGGAGTGGGATCAAACTCACAACATTGACATTACATGGCATCTCAAAAATTAAATTTTGGCTTCAAAAGTTTGTGTTTTGTCACAATAAAGGATGAAAAGGCAGCCAATAGTATATGGGATTTAATAATATTCTCCTTAGGTGATGTGCTATCATTAATCTCCATACCTGGGTACAAATTTCATAATTTTTCTGTTTTATTACAGTCTCAAAATGTATTCAATTACTGCGTTGCCTGGCTGCGTTGCCTGGTTGTGTTGCGTTGCCTGGTTTCAGATGCAGCCAGCCTGTACATACCCCTTTAAAGAAGAAGTGGCAGGACGCAATCACTGTAAGAAGTTGTCCTGAAACATACAGGCCTCTCTCCGAAGTTTGTTCAGCGGGGGATGGTGACTGAGAACCAGAGAGCAACAATGAATATTAATCTAATGAACATTCAGATGAAGGATGTCAATCAAGTCACGTGAGCCAACAACTCGGGGGGGAAAATGGTGTGTATGGAGTGTAACGGGTTAACCCGTCCCTCCACCCGCTTCCTTTCTATCTCTCCTCTCAACATAGGGTCTTCAAAAAAAAGGGGGTCCGCTACGCAAAATCCTTCCCTGACAACACAATCGACTCCAGACTCACTCCAGCCAAGACTACTGTATATTGCCAATCTATCCACTATACGATCAAGTTTCAATAAATGTTCTAAAATCGTATCCAGTTAAAGGTGTCCTCCATTGCTCATGAATCGTCAGGATGGCCTAGTGGTTAGCAAAAGCTTCCTGTATCTAGAGGTCACATGTATGGTCACATGTATGCACACATGTGTATAAACAGCCACATGTCCAGACAAGGAGTCTCTAAGCAAAACACTGAATCCCTATCTGCTCACTCACTGTAAGCCAGTCTAGATAAAAGCTTCAGGTGATTCCCTTAATTGTCAATTGACCGTTCTGAATAATTGATAGATGCAATTTGGAAATCTCAAGAATATAAAAGGCAGAATGATGAATAAAATATTGTATTAATGCCATGATTGCGGAGCCAACAAAAAGGCCATAGCCGAACTCTGCTCCCCACCATGATGTCCACATTGTTGTAGGCGATGGCGGTGAAGATGGAGAGGTAGACCAGGTAGACCAGGAAGTGAAACAGGAAACCTTTGCAAGCAAACTGGTTCCACTTCTCCTTTATCAAGCACCACAGTGGCTCCACCTGCAACATCTCAGGGCGATTCTTAAAGAGTTACAGGGATAAACACAATAATCAACAAAAACTATTTTGTGCAGGTGAGAGAAATAAATCTCAAAAGGGTTATTTTAAGATAATTTAGTAATTTCTAACATCTCACCTCAAAATAAATAAATTAAAACAAAAAAGTATAGCTAGGTTCAAGACAGTATTGCATAGCAGGTTAAAAGTTTTTGTAGACAAAGTAGTGATAGTATTAGTATATAGTAGTATTAGTGGTACAAGTAGCAGTAAGAGTGCCTCTACTCACAGAGATGTTGCTGTTATAGACAATTATGTCCAGAATTGAACTGTCGTCATTGTAGGTGTCCAGGGACTTCAGGTCATAGATGGAGGAGTGAATGGGCCCATATGCCCACTCTGTGAATTTGCGGGACAGGTGCTTTGTTTCCTCGTCATGAAACTCTCGGTGTAAGATGTGCTTAAGAAGCTGACCGGATTAACAAAATACCAGAGAGAATGAATTTAACCAAAGCAGGCAGTGGTAGATTAGAAGTGGGTTCACCTGTAGTGTGTGAGGCTTTTGATGGACAGGGGAGAGGAGCAATGGAGAGGAGATATGGACACCTTGTTTTGAACTGTAAATGCTTGATGTTGTAATTCCCCTTCACTACCGGTAGAGTCAGAATAGCGCACCCCTTAACTGTTGCAGTGGAGCTGCTCAGTGACCAACAGAAGAAGACTGTGGTCGTACTGGCCAGCTTTCGTGAAGGAATTATGTAGCAGGGCACTTTTTTTTAAAAGAAACAATGTAATCAGTCGATCGTCTCTGGTTAATAAAAGGTTACCTTACCTCAATCTTGCCTTTCTCGGCAGTCAGTTTAAGAGGCGTCATTCCCTCTTGATTTTTACTATCTTCCAGCTTGAGATCAGGCTTTTTTATAGCAGTAATGGTTAGAATATGGTCGTACATGGTGGTGGTGAACTCGGTGTTCTCGTCGGTGTTGTCAGCCAGAAGCACCAGGGTGTGTAACACTGTGTTGCCATGAGAATCCTGCTCTGAGGCATCAGCGGACTGGTAGTTATTGTCCAGCAGGAAATTGACAATTTCAGGTTGATTTGTGCAGGCAGCCAGAGACAGAGGCAGCTCTCCTTTGGAGGGGATAGGACACATCACATCACATCACAACACATCACATCACAACACATCACATCACATCACAACACATCACAACACATCACAACACATCACATCACATCACATCACATCACAACACATCGCATCGCATCGCATCGCATCGCATCGCAACGCAACGCATCGCATCGCAACGCATCGCATCGCATCGCATCGCATCGCATCGCAACGCATCGCATCGCAACGCATCGCATCGCATCCATCGCATCGCATCGCAACACCACACCCCACATCACAACACATCACATCACATCACATCACATCACAACACATCACATCACATCACATCACAACACATCACAACACATCACATCACATCCACACACATCACAACACATCACATCACATCACTCACAACACACCATCCATCCATCACATCACATCACCACACACACACACACACACACACACACACACACAATTGTC
>OMKK01027666.1:1377-21633 GCA_900302305.1 Polymixia japonica
AAACAAATCTGATTGAACATGACGTTGACGTGAGCGACGCAAAACCAAAGATTCTATCGAGTCTCTGAAGAGAAGCGAAAAGTAATTGATGGTGAAGTTCAGTATATGCTTGATAATCGCGTTGCGGCACCCTCTTCTATTTGGATTTCTACATGTTTGCTTGTTGAAAAATCTGATAAGTCATCATGATGTTGTACAGAGTTTCGCAAAGTAAATGCTGTGACAAGGCCTGTATTAGACTGTATTGACGGAAGTTGGTGCAGCAAAGTATGCGCGTAATTTCAATCTATTAAAGGGGAACTGGCAGGTGCCATTAACCCCAAGAGCTCAAGAAATATCTGCTTTCATAACACCATATGGCCTGTTCTCTCATACAGCCATGGGTTTTGGATTACATAACGCACCAGCTACACTTCAACGACTCATGAATATGGTCGTTAATGGACTCGAAGGTTGCGCTGTATATTTCATGCTTTGTTTGAACGACTAGCAGATGGAAATTTGACTGTAAACTTGTGGGTGGTGGGTCAGGGTCATGTGCAGCCTGTTTATGCCAAAGTTTCAGCTATCGATGAGTTTGCTGTTCCGACTAATAAAAAGGAACTAATGGGGTTTTTGGGTTTGGTCGGTTATTACCGCTGGTTTTTTTGACCACAATCGCTTGTGATGGCCTCAGTGTTAGACATGTTCCCACACATCCATTCATACACACACTCCTCACAACTCACACAGACACTGCATACATGCTGACCTGCTGACAGACACACCCTATTGTATCGCTTATTTAATTTACTTAATTAAAACATTTAGCATTATTTAAAGACTGTGCGGTTTCTCCCTCTTTTGTCACATACTTTTGAGCCAGGTTGTGACACACTAAAACCAATAAGCAGAAAGAATTTTTGGATATAAAAATAAGACTCAATATAGATAATTTCTCAATACATTGTAATTACAACCAATATGAGCAAGAAGTTAGAAGGGTATTATCTCACCATTAACTTAATTTTCCAGGTGTATGTGAACCCTACGCTAAAATAAATAGCCTGGCATTCCATTTATGACCCTGCCCCTTTAACCCAAAAGATTTTCTGCAGATATCTGGCTATGCCACATCCACTGTGGATTTAGTTCCAGTGAAAAGCAGATAGTGTCAGTGTTGATACACACTATGGCTTCACTATGCAGACTATGAGGGCAATATCTATGGTGGCAAGATTACATCAAAATGTTGGTTAATATTTTGGATGTAGTACTATTATTATGCCACAGAGGGTGCTCCCTTCCACTGATCTGTATTGGATTTGAACTCCTCATGTCAGATCAACTCCTGTTTTACCAAAGTTAAATATACTGGGTTTAAATGTGACATTTTCAGCCCCATTAATTTGCACTGAGGTTCTAAAATGTGTTAAGAAAAACAAGCACTGATGAATCAGACAGGGTAACCTGAACATACCAGAGATAGTAAAATGTAAATGTCTAAAATGTTTGTTAAAATGTAAGACCCACAAAGAGCTTGGTCTATATGTAGACTACTATAGGTGATAAAGTGTACAACGTAGGCCTATGCAATATATTTTTCTATTACAGAAACTTGAGCTCTTCACAATATCGCTAACCAGTAATACCACAGGAAAAACATGTGACCCACCACTTTTTGATGAGATGTATATCATATTTTTCAACACGCTAGTATTGACATGGGAGTTAAAAACATGTAGCTAAAATGTGAAGTTTGTTAAATTAGTGAGTAATTAGTAATTAAATTAAAAGTAATTAAATTAAAATTAGTAATTAAATTAATAGAAAAAAAATCTTAAAACTTGAAAAATCTTATGAAGCATTGCAGATTTGTGAGTTTCATTCAAAGGAAACATTGTGCATGTCAGCCAGTGGGCCTTCAATTCAGAAGCAGTAGAAAAAAATATTTATTTGTACTTACATTGGTACCTTCTCTGTGCTGCATCCATCCAAATATGAATCATCTTGTTTTTGACCTATGACAACGGAGCATAATTTAATCTTTTCTAATATCACAATCAGCAAGTATTTATTCTACCATAAAAATGCAAATTGATTTATTTGCAATCAGCTGAAGATAAAATAATAACTAATTTGACAAAAACATGAAGTCGGATTTTCACGTACTGGTATCGTTCATCTTTCGATTCCACCTTCGATTTATCACGATTCCACATACGACCATGGCAATTATCACAACCACCAGCACCACGGGGACGAGAATGATGGTGAGACTCAAACTCTCGTCACCTGGTTCGGAGTCTGCAAAATCGCCATCTGTAACAGCTGCAAGAACATCAGCCAAACAACCAATCAACCAGTCTATGTTCATATAATCACTTGTATTATGATCCCATGTGTTGTCTGTGTTTCTAAATGAATGTCTGCATTTATGAACAGTTCTCTATTTGTATCAGGAAACAGTGTTTTGCAAACACAGGCTATGTAGTTATTATATGTTTGTTAGTCTGATTATTTTCAACTATCTTAACACAATTGGTCTGACATACCCCGAACATCCCCTCCTGAGCCTTCTGTTGTATAATCGTCAGCTGAAAACAATAGCAACAGTAAGAAAAGAATTATTATTATTTTTACTAAAATCTTACTAATCGTGAGGTTTGAAGAACTGATTAAGTGCATAATGCACGTGCTCTTCACTTAGGGTGGGGATAAAGGGTGGCTGGTGTCACAGACTTGATGCAAAAAACAGCACCATTTAGCACACTTCCAGATGTGGACTCACCTGAACCTGATGAGCTATCTGGTGAGGGGGAAGCGTGTGTTGGTGTAATGTCATCAATGTTGGAAACAGTTGGAAGAACTAGAGACACAGAGAGCACAGTTTAATCATAATACCACAAAATGATCACAACCTTAATTACCAAGTCCCAGAATGACAAATCAAACCTCTAAATAAGTCTATATCAGATTGGGGGGAAATACAGAAGTCAATAAATTCTCACCTGAGTAGTCTATATCACCATCAGCTAATATTGGCTCAGGTGTCTGCTCATCATCATGTGACTCTGGTTCATCAACTACCTCGTCACCCTCAGACTGGCACAACACTGTAATTAAAGAGCCGTTATTACTTCATGCCGCTGCCATAACATTAAACATGGTTAATCATCCCTACAGTCAATCACTTCTAACAGTAGAAATAACAACATGTCTATTAGCTGTGAAGGGAAACATACAATGTTACACAAGTGAATGAAAAGTGACTGTTACCTAGGAAATAATGTTAATGCTGTGTAATGTAATAATGTTAACGATGCCCAGTTCCCAACCAAATATTTACAATGGGAAAAAAACAAACCCTATCACTTGGCCAAAACTCAAACGTAAAAGACTCATAGTTAGACTATACAGGAACTTTGACTTCCTGTTTTGATTTTTGCAAACACTGTACACTAATGTAACAGTTGCAACTGTTGCAAAAATCAAGACAGTTGCCAAAATAAGGTATTACACAGGCAGGACAGGGTACATGGAGATATTTTGTACGTTGTGCAATATTTTTCTGCTAGTGCTTTGTCGTGTTAAAAAAGGTCACTTTGTAGGAAATATTTATCTTGCTTACGATGGTCCATTTAAAGTGAAACAAAAATGGCAGCTTTTTACAGCTTTTTATGTATAATTTATTACATTATTACAACAAGGCAAGTAACTCAATCTAAAACTTAAACCAAACCACAAGAGAAAATGGCCAAGAAGAGTTATTTTTTATAAAACCTTGCTTAGAAACAAAGATTCATTGGTGAAGAGATTTAGCTTCTAAACTTTACAGTTTTACTTTACAAAAAGCATTGGCTACAGTCAGACGTAACCATACAGGAAAACATTTCTCAAGAGCATTTAGGCTCTGTAAGCCTTACTAATTACTAATACATAATCAATAACAACGTAAGTATTGTCAAAATCAACAGTCACCACTCGTTACTTTACATATTCAAACAAAAAGTTGCCCTTGGCGTTTTCTCTTCAGGTGAACAGAGCGAAATGTAAAACACAAGATGGGGAGGAGATATGGGGAAGTTGAGAGAAATTGTAGAGAAAATGTTTGACTCAACGTATTTGAGAACAAGCGTTCCATCCCTACCTCGTCCAGCCAGACCGGTCAGTAGTATCAGTAGTAGCAGAGGGGTCATTTCCCAGCGGGCTCTCCTCATGTTACCAGGTCTACAGGCAGACATAGTGCCATTGTGTGCCTGCTTCCTTCTCAACTGTCATGGCATCATACTTCCTGATCTGCCTTTGACTCACCTACACAGTGAAACAGAGAGAGAAAAAAAAAAAAGGACCATAGACACACACCCACAGTCAGCCAGATAACTCTCGGATGTGATGCAATCAACTGTGTGCTTGTAGCCACAAGCCTGGCAAGTCCTCAGCTGCAGCAGAATCACATTCCTCCTGGGTAGGTATGCAGGGTAACAGAGCCAGGCTGAGCAAACTTAGGAGAAGGAAAAATATTTGCTTCCAGTCAGTGAGGTGTTCAACTGGTAGGGTATCTCTTTTGAAAAGTTTATCACAAACAACTCTTCTTCTTCTAAAACAACTCTGTTGATAAAGGTTACACAACCCGAGGCTGTAAATTGGTTCCCTAATTATTTGTGTCACTTGATGTAGAAGAATCAAAGATCAAAGAATTGCTGGTTACAGTCATGATTATCCCTTTCATTGGGCAATGGCTGTATCAAACTTTTAAAAGAATCTTCAGCTTCCCTCTTCCAACAATCATGGTCATGTTTGTGGCAGGTTTCAACATGATGTCATGGGTGACTGAGTTCTCTGAACTGAGTTTTTGCTATATGACATACTGTACATGTTATCAAAAACGAAAACAAACCATTCCCATATTTTTATCATACTGAAAATCAACTTGTGAAATCGTTTAAAAAACAGGGTTAGGCAATGCTTTCGTGATTCACAGATGAAAAATAATAGGTTAAAGGTTATGCTTTAGTTAGTGGACTTATCAGAGTATCAGAGATTCCAGTGACGCATGGTGTTCTCACCCACTTAATCACATTCACAGATGTAAAATAATAAGTTAAAGGTTATACTTCAAAACACAATGAATTCCTATGAATGACAGTTCGATTTTTAAAAGTGATGGCACAATGACAAAATTAAAATAATGACTTTATTGAATATAAAGTTAATCTGTCCTACTTGGCTCTGTGGAAAATGGGACCATACAAAAAGGATGTACAGTAGCTCTTAAAATCACACCTTACCATTCTGGGAGGGGATCCCTCCATTGCATGCCTTCCCAGTATTTCTTCCATTTTTTCCTTAACTAAGGTTGTTTCTCAGAGAATTTTCTTGTCCAATGGATGGTTAAAGTCAGGGTGTGTCATTTAATTCTTTGTGATCGTGGGCTTGCAAAGAACTTTGAGACTGTATTGTGATTAAGGGTTATATAAATAAACTTGACCTGACATGACTAAAAGGAAAGCCAACTAAAATATGCAATTTCTCATTCAAATGTTTTTTTTCCATCACCATGGGGTGTAAAAAAAAACACCACAACACTACAAGAATCTGAAGTTGTCACCGAATTCAATCACAGTAGAAAATGTCCAAAAACAAATTCAGTTTTTATTTTTATTTTTTACAATTAGTGACTTTTAGTAATGCTCCAATCGTAGTGGATGTTAACTATGGTACAAAAGAGTGACATTATAACTGGTTAGGATAGGATTGCCTTAAAGACCCACTTGATTGACTGTTGACGTTTTTGACAGATACATGCATCTTGGTGCTACACGGTTGGTTCCCATAACGAATCAAGTCCGAAAGTATCCATTTAGGCCATTTACCAGTATTCTGGCCATAAAATTCAAATTTCTAAGCAGAGCCAAAAGACGATTTCCCTCGTGACATGATATAGTGTCATGCTCTGACGTGGCTAGCCTAGCAACAGCCTAGCAACAGCTGTTTGTAACGTGGCCGCGCATGTCCAGTCAAATAAATAAGGACTGGGACTTGAAATGTGTCCAGTGTGGCTGTAAATACCAGCACTTCAAAACTGTCAGGCAAGTTGATCTCATCGTCCCTATGTCATTTGACATTTGGGGTTAATAGTGTGGCACCAAAACAATAAACAAATGATGTCAAAATACAACTTATAGAATTTACTCAATATGCTGCCTGTCCTTTTCTAGTTAAAGAGTTCTGTTCAAAAACACATTTATTTTCAATAAAAGAAACCAGTATCCGACTTTCATCATTCAATATATTTATATTAAGATGACCTAATATGTAAAGGCATTATAAATTTGTTACACAAGCCTAATTGTGTTCATTACTTTTACAAAAATCGTGGATTTCTCTCCTTTTTTTCATCATGCACACACATTGTGCACAAACTCGCACAATACGTACACACGGAGACATACGATCATCAGGTGGAGTAAATGAGAGTGGAGATAATGAGCCTGATTTTACAATGATCCTCGATTTTAGAATATGGATTTAATGAAGTTGTAATGAACGTCAATATACAAAAGAAACCAGAACGTGTTTTATGCGACCTATAACAGATTCGGACATAATTTAACGACGGACCTGTCTACTTCCGCTAGAAGTTGTCAACAGAAGAACACACGTGTCTTTAAACGTTAATTCTGCTTCAAAGTGCTATAATGGTAAATCGAGAGAATGATTGTTGCAAGTTATTTTTGTCTGTAAAATAGTACTTTAAGAATCTCACAATACCTCTCTATACATTTCAGCCGAAGGTACAGAAAGGAAAAGCTCCAGAGAAAGTAGTCCATCCGTACAGTCGTAAAGCTGCCTTCCTCGCCCGAGAAGAAATCCGCCTGGAAAAGAAAGAGAGGTGGGAAGAAACGTCTGAGTTTACATAGAGATTACGCTAAATATATGGGCCGATGTTTATCTATAGGTAGTTATGTCAAAACTATTCAACACCTACAATTTTCAAAACCACCAACTGCTTTTCAATAAATTTGATTACGTTTTACTAACACCACTCAACCTAAGTGCATACTTGTTAAACATCACGTCTAAATGCTATTATGGACAATGTCGTTAAATCATATTGAGTTGATCTGTTATGATCTTGTTTCTAAAGTAAGAGCCCTATTGATTTCCATTGTTTCCATAACATTCTTCTGTAATATTACATACAAATATACTACAGACCTGTATGCTTGCTCCACAGTATTCTTAATGGTCTTGACTATTTGGATGTGATAGTGACAACTTGGACATACCCACCCAGGATACTTTTGTCATTTTAAATTATGAGCAAATTCCTTCCCTCTTAACGTCCTGTCGAGGCATACAGGTCCAGGCACGGCCAGTGAAATACGGGTCCAGGCATGGCCAGTGAAATGGCCCAACATTACTTAAATTGATTGGTAGTGACTGGAAACAAAACACAGTAAATGTGTATTTTAAAAGGCCTAACCTACTTCAATGACGTCAATTACATAGATGGAATACTAACCTAAGTTTAGTGAATAAATTGTTGAAATTGAAATGGGAGAGAAATGCAAACTAACCACTTACGTTTTTTAAGGGAACATATGGTATGTCATTTACTGCCCAAATGACATGGCCAAAAGGAATTATTTACTGAAAGAAATCCTTAAGTATGAATTAAACTAAATGGCAACTCAACACTACCCAAAACTGGCTATAGGCTAGCTTACAAATGCTTGATACCACAAACTCTCCCCAAAGATAGTACTGTGAACGTAGATGGCATAGCTTGTAAACCAATGAATTATCTGCTTTTGTAGGCAGAAGAACGAGAAAGCCACACGTCTGAACAGCATTGGTGAGTTGGTTTATTATTTATCTTTTTTTGCAAACTTGCATTACGTTACATTGCTTACTAACTGGATGATATGTAACATTACCTCTCATTAAAGCCTCTGCCTCACTGTGTGTGTGTGTGTGTGTGTGTGTGTGTGTGTATATGCATGTATGTGTAGGTGAGAAACTATTATGGTTCCAGAGCCAGTTGGATCCCACAAAAACGGCATACACAAAACAAGATGCCTGTGACATCATTGAAAGGTGAAACATTATCAGACTTTTTTTTTTTTTTTACATCAGCATGACCATTTTTGTAATAAATATTTATTATCAGTTGATTTAATTGTGATCTCTGATTTAGTTTATTAGCTGCCTTATTCTCTTCTATGGAGAATACAATAGTGTTGGGCTACTTGGCTTGCTAGTTAATATTAGAAACTGAACCATCAGGAAACATATCTTATTACATATTGCATACATAGAAGTTGCTGCTTACAATGTACCTTATAAAATGCCACAATATGTGTCTATGTATTGCCATATATCACTGTATGACAAAAAGCTGACTTGAATTTTGTTTTCTCAGTCTTAACTTAGTCAACGCCCTTACATTTAACGCCCATACATTTAACGCCCATACATTTAACGCCCATACATTTAACGCCAGTATATTCAGAATGAGAAGCTTTTCAGGCAAGTGTCAGACAGGCCAACCACATTAAAGACCTTTCTAAACTGCTAAACTGTTTGCACACTCATTCCTGTTACTCGTACTCTGATAATGTAAATGACTTAAATACTTCAATAATACTTTAATATGATCTCTCAATCTGTAACTAATATCTCTTATCTATAATATTGTCTCTCAATACCTTCTAAATTCCATTGCAATCAAGTATTTATTTCAATTTCAATTCAATTCTGTTTTTAAACAGATTTCATAGCTCCATGTAAGTGAGCCCTTTAAAAGAATAGTGTGGTTGGCCTATTCAATCAGAATAGAGTACTCAAAGAGTACGTTAGATTTCCTAGGAAAAGAATATTAAAGAGAAATACTTCTAAGTTTAAGAATGAAAAGAAATGAGGCAGTAATTAGTATTTATGTAAACATAGCCATTGGCATGTATCTTTTGTCTCGACATCTGATTTAATGTACCGTTTTACTGTTTCAAACTCTTGTGTATGAGCGCAAATGTGCATGTGTTAAGGTACCTTCAAAGATTTGACTCTGAGCTGGAGCAGATTGAGCTGGTGAATGGGATCAAGGGTCGGCAGGGTCGTCTCCATGGCGCCAGAGAGACTGTCATCAAACAGACCATAGAGCGAGAGCGAGCACAATATGAGAGCAATGGGTTTGGTGAGTCCCTCTCTTAGACACAGACTAGGGCTGAACAATATATCAAATTCATATTGGTATCGCAATATGACAGAACACAATGTCCATATCGCGAAGACTGCACGATGGGCCTTTTGAAATAATTTTTAAAATACACATAATGAATAAGAGAAAGTAAGATTGAGAAGAGTCAGGTAGACATGTTTCACTCACCCCCAGACATACTCAGTCAGTATAATATAAGGAGATCAGTCATCTCTGGGAAATTACACTTATACTTGCATAGCTGGTAAATGTATTGCAATTTATTTTATCGCAATTGTAATATTTGCTAAAATAATTGCAATATGATATTTTGTCCATATCATTTAGCCCTTAAATACACTAAATTATTTGAGAATAAGTCATGATGCTCTATAATGTGTCCTCCACAGAGATCCCAGATATCATCAATTCAAAGCATCTGAAGACTTTCAGGTTAGTAGAATAAATTATTTCTTTTAAAAAATTAAAATAAATAAATAAATCTGATGAAGTCAAAGAGCAGAGACCATAATGATCATATTTAAATTATTTGAAGTATATGATTGTGCAGAGGAACATATAAAAAAGTCTAGTCTCCGAAGACACTCTCGACAGCCTTTGACTTGTCGAGATTGAACCAAAGGATTAGTTCATTGGACCTGTTAAAATAATTGTTAAAAGAAACTAATTCATGAACATGCTGCCTGATGTGTTATATGAATTAATTTGGTGACTGTCTGACTGGTTTGGCAGAGAATGGACTGGTGATCTGAAGAAGCTTCCAAACATTAAACTGCGACAAGTGTCTAACAAAGGATTGGACAGAAAGAAGGAAGAAGAGGAGAAAGCTGAGGCAGGAGAGGATGATGAGGATGACGAGGAGGAGGAGGAGGATGACCGGGCAGACGACATGGCGTTGATGTCGGACTCAAATTGAGACCCATGGCGCTTTGTCAAAGTTTTGGTGATCTGTCCAGGCTGGGTCGAAAAAAAGCAGACAGAGGCCTGTTGAACTGTGTGTCACCTGTGGAACTGAACAACAGAGCAACCCAAGAGCTGTATTTATAGACTTTTTAACAGGTATATAAAGGATGTGTATGTTATCTTTGTGCTTTACTTTAAAGGATAGTTCTGTTTGGGTTTTTTTCAACTTGGACCCGATTTTCCTACTTTTCTGATTAATATCGATCAGCTCTGACCAAAGTTTTAATCAACTGCTTGCTTCCTTTTCAAAACATTGTCTACTAGCCCTGTAGAATTGTATTGTAGACTAGTGTTGCCCAGGCAACCGAGACCGTAAGTAGCGCTATAATGAAGCAGTCGATGAAATTCTGGTCCGAGCCGATCAGAAAAGACAGGAAAATGAGGTCCAGGTCGAAAATGGCCTGAATTATCCGATATGGACTATGAGCTATTCCAATACTGACCAGAAGATGGCAGCAAAACATCAGCGACAACAACTGCAGAGATGACTACAAATAAAACCACCTGCTCTCCCTGCTCATTTGTGCCCTACTGCTCAGTAACCTCACAAATGCATAGAGGGGATCTACAGTCATTGTTTATTGCACAAACATTTGCATCATACGTCACTTGAAAGAACAGTTTAATACCCAGTCAGAAATAGAAAAAAAAAGTGGTCATGGCATAGAAATTGAGTTCTCACATATCGTGGTGGATATCAAACAGAAACTTGTAATTTTTTTGGTGAAGTGACAATTTCAACTGGTGAAGTGTAACCAAATTGAACCTGTAAAAATGAGGAGTGTAAACAACTGTTGCCATCAGCAGATTAATGATCAGTCACACACAGTATGTTACTCCAAATCAAGACAAATGCTGTTAATTCTGATATACAAAGCACTGAAGATAAGACCTAGAACCATTTAAAATGATAACATTAATACAGGATCCATTCAGAGCAGGACCATATAAAGTAAAATGCTGTAAAAGGGCTACTTGGGACTCTTCTACATTTTAAAATGTGGTTATGATGGTTAATTAGTCCCTAAACTTTTACAATGTATTAAATTGTATAAATGTGTACTGAGCGACAGATTTACAGCGACAGATTTAACAACGTGCTCTAAAACGTTTCAGATTGTCTTTATCTGACTATGGTATCTGAAACCCTGATTGTCCAGAAAATGAGTTTAGGTTTCATCTGGCTTAAACGGCCTCGAGATATTGCCGTCATAAATTTGCATTTACTTGAATCTGGAGTCTGAATGCGACTAAAGCGAAACCTTGGAGGAAACCTGATATGTACCGTGCAGCAAGAAGCGACTGGTCAAAAACTGGTTCCAGCTGGATGCTCAAAAGTTCCACTTATTGTCAAAATGTACTTAAAACATCTCATAAACACTCAATGTGGAAGTGAGCCCTGCTGTTCAAGTGCCACTCTCACTTTTGACCCACAAGCTAATTACAATAAATAGCCTTGTATATTAGGATTTGGTTGTTGTTTAAATTAGGCCTGCACTTAAACATTGAGATTTTGACAATGAAATCAAACTTATGAGTATCTATTTTTCACATATATCTGTTCTGTATGTGATTAAAGAGAAAGCTGTCCTATTAGAACCCGTTTTTGAACTGCTTCTTGCCGTACGACGTGGTCAATATTTTGAATAGGATCGTGTTCGGACTTGAGACGCAGGTAAATGCAAACAAACAGCAGCGACATCCAGAGGTTGTTTGAGCTAGTTAACATGTAGCGTTAGCATTCACAGGGTGTTTGCGCCTTCAGTGTAATTCTATAAAAAAAAAAATGCGTACAGTAGTGGAACAACCTGGAAGTAACCACAGAACTACCGCGCTGCCACAGGCTACGTCTTCCCTTTCTCATGGCTTGCTTTGGTTATCCTCTCTTCACCTGCCCTTTGTTCCCCCCTTTGGCCTGCCCTTGCAAGGTCCACTGCACCTTTCCTCGACTGCTGTTCTTCCTCCTCTGTAGCATCCTTCTCGTCGTCAAAAGACCGGAAAGGCACAAGACCAGTGACCGTAACGGGAGATGGGACGAGGAACGCGCAACGAAACAAAACTATCAAAACACCCAACATGAGTCCTAATTAATCCCCTTTCTCACCGTGGTGGTCAAACGTATTGCGCTATCTAGGCAATGTATCAGCAAGGTGTGACTTGGGACTAAACCAGTCCGAGCAGTAGGAGTCTCAGACAGGCGCGACAGCAGCCTCCACTGACAGGTCAGAGTCCGTCTGCGCCTCGGCGGCGGGGACGGCGGCAGAGCTGATGGGGACTTCCACGGTTTCGTGCTTGCCGTTAGTCAGGGCGGGAGGCGGCGCGCGGGAGGGGGGCGGCCCTTTCTCGGGGCAGTTCTGCACGGTGATGATGCGGTTATAGGCCTTGAGGCGGCGCCACAGCTGCAGGTAGACTTTACACTGGATGTACATGAAGATGAGGCCTCCCGTGAAGCCTATGGCCACCACGATCAGCTTGGTCCAGAACGGCCACTCCAGGACACCTGAGGGCGTACGCACGCACGCACAGACACACACACACACACACACACACATGTACAGCGGTTGCATGTCAACCTGCGGGATGTGTCGGAGACCATGATGTCTGGCGTGTACAGAACTGATACCTGAGCTGTGCTTACCCTCTGGCGCATAGTACTTCAGAAGAGAAATTCTCCACAATTCGTCTGAAATCAAGAGTAAGTGTAGTTCCTCTTTATTTCTATAGTATCTTGAGAAAATTATTCTACGCTAAGTACAATAAAAATAATTTGATGGTCCTAACACACTTTTGTCTCTACCCTTAGTTCCTACATCCTAAACCACTGAACACTACACTAACAACAAACAACACCCTCTTACAGTATAGCACAACACAGTACAAACACAGCAAGTCAAAACCAAAAACATACAATAAACAATGTATTCATCAAAGCAGTTATTACAGGGAGACTGGATTTAAAACAACAAAGTTTATACTTACTAAATAAGTTGGAAATGCAGTAAACTCAACCGAATTGAGTATTTAGGCCACAACGTTGTTATCATCATTGCATATTATTGTTATTATTATTATGGTAACCCTTTAATTTTACAGTCCCCTGAGTACTAGGTATTTACCAGATAAATACATTGTAGCAATAGTTAGTTACCTGTGACCGATGATTATGCCTGTAACTAAGTAGGTAAATGCTTAGAAATTACACCTGAATTTCATAAACTAACTACATGGTAGTTGTCAAAGGTCAGGGGGCGTCATTTAATTCTTGGAAATTGTGGGCTTGTAAAGCTCTTTGAGAGTGTAATGTGATTAAGCGCTGTATAAATAAACTTGACTTGACTTGACCTGACAGGCTTAGGGTAGTTGAACTGCATAATTCCAAGGGATATTACGTTATACGTTATATTCTTAGAAACATCTTCTCTATTGCCCATAGATTAAATTAAACTTCTAATATTGACGTTTTGATATTCTGAGAATCCCATGTGCATAAGGGGATGACCATATCATTCCTTTATAAATTAGTAGATGTGAGTTGAACTTTTAGGACATGCAGGCACATAAAGACAATGCTCGGTTATACAGGAAGTCACATAACCAGAAGCAGACAAAACAGAGTTCAGCCATTGAAAAGATAAGTTGCCATTTGTTATAATTCTGCCCGTCAGTGGCGTTTCGTGAGCTTCAAAAGAATAGTTTAGAGGTATGATGATACAATATTCCTAATGCATTTGTTGTTTTACCATTTAGCTGGCACTTAAACGCAGTTTGATCAGTGCTTCTTCAAAATAATATGCAAAGACCTATTGTTTTAGTGTATAATGCTGGATATTACAGTTCCAGCACAAATGATTTAAATCCACTAAATAATGAACAATTAACAGGTATAAAACGACCACTAATTAATAATAATTGACCATTATTCTGTTTTTCAGAATCAGAATCATTCACAAATATCGTTTTATTTTTTGGTAGTGATCTGGTCTGTAATAAATAGGGCATTGGTCACTGTCACTTTCCTGGCACCAAGTGTTAACATACTGGCTTAAAATTGCTCATAAAAGCAGTTAAATGCCTGGTGAAGAAAGCCTTACCTAAACTCTGTCTGCATGTCTCTGGTATGTGAATGAGGGGGTGGAGGGGAAAGTACTGACCATTTCTGCCAAGTCTGAGCTCCTCTGTGGTTCGCTTGAACAGAACGTAGACAGACCACAACACACATGCTATCGCTATCAGGTGAAACATCACCGAGCAGAAGATCTTCCGTCTCTCGCTCTTCGACATCTGTAGCTTCTCCCACTGGAAGGGCGAGACGGGGAGGGACAGAGAGAGGGACAGAGAGAGAGAGAGAGAGAGAGAGAGAGAGAGAGAGAGAGAGAGAAAAGGGGGGAGCGGGGGCGAGAGAGTGGGCAGGCCCCGCATTTTTTCCACATCATGCCAAACTGCTTTGCACGGCAATTAGCTGTGTCCTCATTTAGTCTGCCCTGTCCCAAAGGGTAATGAAAGTCATACATCATCTTCAGGGCCTGCTAATTATCCAGCTCAGTTGCAGGTAGGCTTTGTAACCATGAGAAGGCCCTGTCGCCCTGATATTTATTGCTCTTCCAATAACCGGGTAAAAAAATACTCTCTTGAAAGGTTGCCTGTACCCTGCGCCTCACATCCTTGACATACCTTTTTCGCAAATGTGCTAGTCAAAGGGGAAATATCTTCATTCCACATAAATCATCTCTTCTCGTGCTGCAACATAATGTTCGGCCAGAGCTCCGCGCAAAGTGCTGGAAACTGGAGAACATAAACATTTTGGGGGTCAGCTTGTCTGCGTTGATTTACATGCGAACGGTTAATGGAGGAAACGCAAGTGAAATACTGTACTCTGTGGAAACGTCGGGGGAAATTGAACTATCCTACCGCTTCAACACGTATTATTGAGAGACATGCAGAGGTTTTGGAACATCGCACGCTGCGCGCAAAGTTATGAAAACTATGCAGTGAAAAGCATTAGATGTTCTCGCGTTTGGAAGTAGTTGTACTAGTCCATAATCATCAGGATAACCATAGCAAATATGCATAAACTTAGCTAAAGCTAGTTTCATAAACAAAGAAAAATATTTATACAGCGTTTTTAAGGCATTTATATATTCTTACACACCCTAATGATGTTCAAATAAGAAAGGAATATAGATACATTTTCCAGACTTTGATATTGAATACCGTTTGACTTTCCCCTCTCCAAAGATACGCTTGTTCAGATGCATGGGAAAAACTGAAAAATTCTAACTTTATGGCTGCTTCCAAAACGCCTGAAGGGCCTCATTAGTACTGACGGTCAAACTCAACAAAGTTTTCCGAAATATTTTTAGAGCCACCTCTCAGGAACGCTGAATATACACGGTACGTTGACATACTGTACCCCCACAGAAAAATAACATACATACGCGATGACTTTTGTCAAAGCGCGCTGCTCTCGGCGCAAAACGAAGACGTGCGAAGCGGAGAGAGAGAGAGAGAGAAAGGAAGAAAGAAAGAAAGAAAGACGAGAGACAGGGAGGGTGACAAGGGGACGGCGCAAAGCGAACGGAAGGCAGCAAACGTTTGAATCCACCCCTGGCGAAAAATGACACTACGGATCCCACGTGACGCCCCTACACGTTGCGGCCCCACATCCGCCGTACAGTCACCTGTCCTTTTTCCGCAACATGACTCTGTGGAGCAAATATGCAGCGAGGGGGAATCTGTCTCGGTCCGACGGTTACGCCCCCCCCACCCGTCCCTGCCTCTCTCTCTCCGCTGTCATCTTTTACCCCACCACCGCGGTCCCGTTTGCCTTGAGCCTGGCAGCTAGTGCAGCCTGGGTATTGGAGTCTACAGAGTGAGGGGGTGAGAGCCAGAGGCAGAGAGGAGACTAATTGTCAAGGTTATGCCTCAGAAGATGATTGATGCCATGCTGGGCTTTCCTGTCAGCCTGTCAGAAGGCAGGAATGTTTAATGTTCTCATTATTGGTTACGCTGTTGTGTATATTTCTCTGTCAGCGCCGTCGAGCCATCTGAACTGCCAAAGCACTTCAAAGGCCTGCAGGTCATTTATCTTCCCCTGACGCTCCCAATGCTCAGCCTCAGCTGAGTGCCAGTGATTTGTTATGACTTGAGAGCTGGCTGACAGACAGGTCCTCTGTAAGGAAGGGGGAAAAAAAGGATTCCTTTTTGTCACACTGTGAAAACATCAATGTTCCCGTAATGGGCTACAACTGTCAGCGGAGGCCAGCACCTGACAGTTGTGTGGCCTCACTAATTTGCAGTCCCAGTGACTTGCACTCTTCCCGGTTTAGATTCGGTCGCGGTGTCACATACAAACAGGCCACCATCTGTTGTTCGCTGCCGTAGGGAGGGCAGAGGAGAAGAGGGATTGGCTATGCTAATTGAAGACGCCTCGTCATTTCGTATTAATCATCGAGCCCACGTATCCTCTCTTTTGAAGTCGTAACTGAGACGAGGACCCAAAAAAAACAACAAAAAAACCCCCCCCGAAAAGATGTAAAGTTGCGTGAAGACGGCGAGGGAGATAACGGCTCAGGAACACTGTCCAGAAGCAGGGGTGGAAATAGAGCAAAGGAAAGACAGAGGATAAGAGGTGAAGGAAGGAGGTGAGGAGGGGGCGGGCGTTAGGAGGAGGCTGGAGGGGGAGAAGGAGGAAGAGATGAAGAAAGGGGAGGGGCATGGGTGGAGAGAGAGAGAGAGAGCGAGAGAGAGAGAGAGAGAGAGGAAAATCAGATCTTTGTTTCCTTTCCCAGGCCATGACATGATTAATCGTTTTCTTCTGATCTAATTTTGGAACATGAAAAACAGCACATTTGTCTTGAAGAAAAATGATGTGCTGCACAGTGCAGATGGAAATTTCAAGCCCTGAAAAAGATTAAAGTGAAATTCCACTCCTTAGACCTAATCATGAGTTGTAGATTATACTGTCGTCTTAACCAGATGGTGGGTTTGATTTCCTAGCCCCTTCCTTATATTAATGAATACTAGACTGTTATATTTGACTTTGGTAAGTGAAATGTCTATCAGGCCTAATGGACTGCCAGCCAAACGAACACACGCTGCACCTCTTCCTGCCCTTCCTGCATTTTTCATGTCTCAGACTGCTGGTCTATGTAGAACATTGTGCTTCCTCTTCCATTTCTCACCGAGTCGCCGCCCGCCCTGCTTGCTAAATATTTTCACACAGGAGGTGGAGGACGAGAACAAACTTGTGTCCACAGCTAATTTCCTCCTATAGGTCAGGGCCATAACTCTGGGCTTAAAAACGTCACCTGGGGGCAAACGGGGACGGCGGCTCGATAGTAACGTGATTAAGCTCCCAGTCAATATGACTGCATGCGCGGTAGTATGTTAACCAACCTAATTATGAGAGGGGGGTGATAAAAGGAGAACTGCGGGTGGCTGGGCGTCTCATCTCGACCCACGCAAGGCTGCCCTGTGGCACCGTCTCCACGCCGCCACGGACCCTCACTGGACCCTCGTACACACGAGTGTATACACACACACACATACACGCATACGCATACTAACACTAACACGAAGACACACACCCAATACACACATACACATACACACTAACACTAACACACACACCAAATACACACACACACACACACCGATTTCATCCCGAGAGCATCCCATTTTTCACTTGCTACAGACAAATTGGGTTACACGATTAATTGTAGCAAACTGCCCACTGCAAAGCTAGAGGTTATCTCTAATATTATCCTTATATTTTTAGAGAGATTAATACATCTGTTGCATAACATCTTGTTATAGAATTATATTCCCATCAAAGTGGGATGACGACAGTGTACAGTATTTATTAAAAAAAAACTCTGACTGCACTAATTTCAGTGTCTGCAGGACTCTCTAAGCTCAACGGCAAAACAACTGACGTCAGCTTTATTTAATGCTACTATCCATTATTCTTTGCTCCATCTGTTTACCTTTGGGGAATGGTTCCGCCCCGTGAAGACACAGAGACAAGACTTTGGATAGCGCCGTGGGTCATTTTGGCTCCTGTTTTAGAAATTCGGAGGCCCTTTTAACCTTTTCATGCTTTGGCTAGCGTTGCTGGTTTTGTGTGGCTTGAGGTAAATCCAGAGTCATGCTGTCCATTTCCTCTGGCCCGGCCTAGTCCTCCTGTCTGTGAGCTGGACGGCCAGGACTGAAAATGTGGTAGTTGACGAGTTTGTGTGGCAGGGTGCCACGACTACCCTTGTTCGCTAATATAGAAAATGCAAATGTTTGGAACAAAAAAAATCTATGAACGCTGAAAAGACCAGGGGAGCAGAGGGAGAGAGCCAGCACACAAAACTTTATTCATGAATATGCCAGGCTCAGACTCGAAGCAAACGGCCCCCTGAAACTTGGACGGCGCCGTAAACCACGAACATGAACAGAGGGAGACAGAGAGAGCACAATGCCAATATGTCACACGCTAAATAGTTTTAAATTAGAGCCTGTATACGCCTGTTGGAGACTACATTCATCATACTCAACGTTGGTCTGTTTCTTGCAACCCTGGCAGTAAGAGCTTCCACATGCCAGTGTCGGCGCGGGGAGAAACAGAATCGGGTTATCAGCAGAGGTTTACTTGTCTTTAATCAGCCTGTAGCTAATTACCAGGCTTCCACACAGCGTGGCCATAAGTCATTAATCATACAGGGCGTCTGGGAGCTCTCAGCTTTGTCCCGGACCACTGCAGTAGACAGGAGCTCCCTTTCCATGATGGAGCTTTCTCACTCTCTCTCTCTCTCTCTCCCTCTCTCTCTCTCTCTCTCTCTAAAGGGTAAAGAGTAAAGGCAGTGCTGCTGCCTCTTGTGGCAGTGGTGTCGGTCGTTAGGGTGTCCAGCACAGCCCACCAGCCAAACAAAGGCCCTCTGTTGTACTTCCTGTTTCTCTTCCCCGTGGCCTCCTCCACGCCTGCCTGACAAAGGATG
This sequence comes from Polymixia japonica, assembly GCA_900302305.1. Lineage (NCBI taxonomy): Eukaryota > Metazoa > Chordata > Actinopteri > Polymixiiformes > Polymixiidae > Polymixia > Polymixia japonica. The sequence goes on from OMKK01027666.1 coordinate 20,524, forward strand.
ACTTCACCACTATTAAACACAATTCCCTTACACACACACACACACACACACACACACACACAATCACAGGCGCACAAACAGATGTGTTAATGCATTTGTCTATGCGTGGGTCCGCGTTGACATATTAGGCCAATCAACAAACCACTCCGGCGCAGTACTGTCGATGACATCAGTGTTTTAGTGGTAAACTCCCTGTTGCTAGTTAGCTTGACTGACGGTTGGGTTCAATCAAAAGTTGCCATGGAGAAACGTGCGCTGGTAATATTTCACGGGGGAAAGTGGAGCCAAGAAATAAAATTGTCATTTAGCCGGACCAGGTGATACATCATTCTGTCTGCGCCGCAAACGCCTTCGCTCACTGGTAAACTAAATGGGCCTGGGTTGCTTTAAAATGACTACAGCTGTGCCAAGGTCTCAGAAAGGATCCATCCGCGGCGCTGCGACGCCAACATTTTTAATCTGGTGTCCAGATTAGGTGAGATGTTCAGTCTAACTTGACTGTTAGAGACAGATTAATTTAATATTTCCGTCGTTACATCCGAATCATCCAACACCGGCTGTACAGTGTATAACGGTAGAACGAGAACGAACGAGAGAGAGAGAGAGAGAGAGAGAGGGGGAGGGGAGAGTGATGGAGAGAGAGGGGGCAAAAGAGGATGTCTTCGTCCATCATCCTGACCCCTCAGACAGCTCCATTCACCATCCTCCATCACGCCTTGACAGGGGATATTTCCTGCGACCCGACTCCGTTTCCTTCCTTGCCGAAAACGCTGCGCGCCGAAACGTACACACACATGCATCATTCCGCAGGAATCCTTGAAAAGCGGCCCGGCAACTCTATAGCCAGGCTTTCAGCTGCTTCTCACGCCGCCGCATAGTAAACTCCCGTCGTCGGCCGAGCGACTCGGCGGTACCGGGCGGAACAAAACTTCTCTTTGTGCGCTTCGGAGGTCGAAAAAAAACGTTTCCCGCCGCCAATAAGGCGCGACGCTCGGAAGTTAAGTCGGATTATTCGCGTTACTTACGTTTTTAGGTTTTACTGAACTTTCACCTTTGACTGTCCTGTTTACGTGTGAAGGTAGTCAGGTGTTGAGTGACGTCAAACCACAT
>OMKK01027666.1:24217-46717 GCA_900302305.1 Polymixia japonica
TTACATATATATATATATATATATATATATATATATGAGTTTCAAACTGGAAACACTCAACTTCTGTTTGAGTTCCAATTGCCACAAGCAACAACTTAACTTCCCTTCATCTACCCACCTAATTACCTCCTTATAATAAGGTAATAGCACAGTCATCATATAATTCCCTTGTTTGCCTTTATAACTACTCTGTAATTATGAGTAACCGTAATTACACAGTTACTTCCCGGCTGCTTTCCAGTCTAATGTATCTAACTACGAGACGGAAAAAAAGTGAAATAAAAAACCTCCTAAAAAATAGGAACTCTGTTAGTCCGGCATTCACGGCAAATTGGTTTAGACATCTCTTTCAGTATATGTTGGTTTGTGTTCTGGACAGCATCTGGTGAGAAGTGGATGTGTGCCATTAACAAGTCCTCTGGTTGGGGTCCCACCCCAGCATGGCTGGTTGTAAATGGCACTCTCTTATGGAGACAAATCACCCGCTGGTTAGGGTTTCAATGAAAGGGGATACAGTTAGAGTACATAAATATAGCCTTAGGAAGCACCACTAACCATGTGATACGCAAACGATAGACTTTTTGTGGCTAGGAGCCAGGTTTCACTCCAAGGAGACTTGCCTAGCAGAGCAGCTTAAAGCTCAAAATGTACCGTGTGTATTGATATTAAATTTGTAGCAGAGAGTAAGCTCAGTTAGTTTTCAACAGGCACATTAAGCTTAACAGATAAGTTCAGAAAATCCCTCAAACGGCACACGTGGCGAACGCACGAGAACTGTTTGTTAAATCTCAAACACGCAGAAGGGCTGCAGTCATTACTTGGATACTGATATATATTTCAACCTAATAGAGTAAAATAGATGTCTGCTGTAGGCGAGAGGAACGAAATATTGCAGCGAATACTTATTAAAACATGACAGGCACAGGCGTGTGTGCGAAGAGAGCATCATGCGCGAGCAGGCGTAACATGTAGAATTAATAAGCGGCGCAGGAACACAAAACACAATGAGGGGGAATTGTCGGTAGAAATCTGGGTTGAGATTCAGGTTGACTCTGAGGCGGAACACAAATTAGGTTACGGTCACGTTAGGTGTTGTTTCGTGTGGACCTCCTTTGTATTAACACCGCTTGGGTCGTATCATATACTCAGACACCATAACACACAGGATACAGTCTATCCCTTGTTGTTGCCGGATGCCATCATAATAAAGTGCGGTTTTGCTCCTTGCCATCACTGCTAACTATAAATTCAGATATAAGCTCGCTGTATGCTGACGTTAACATTACGGAGAATGGAAGGTAATTATTCTATTGGTGATGTTGCGCATGCATGGTGACCAATAAAAAAATGAGTGTTATAATTATAATTGTTACTAATTAAAGGCAGTTTTCTGGTTGTCTTGTCTTAGTTGAAGATATACCTAAAATGGAGCGAATAGCATGCGTGATGCAGTCTCTGTCTTAGAATATGATCGTGCTGAACTCCCAACCGACGCTCTGACAACCAACTGACAGTGGAGCACTTTACCGTGAGACACTGTATCACACAGCTCATGGATCAAATTAGCAATTACAGCTTTGAAGTTCACAAGATTAAAAAAAAACATTTTGCATCTCACCATGGTTGACTTCCCCATCATCTTCATATTTGTTCACAGCTGTCACATTGATTCTCTTCCTTTTCGCCAGAACAAGGGGATATTGTTCTATCATTTCAGGCTGAAAGCTTGCAAGCACTCAACCTGTCGAAACCATGCTGGGGTGTCTTGGGCTACGAACTGGATAACGCAGGCAGCTTTCCCCGCAGCATTAGACTGTCCAAAGGTAGATGAAATTAATACCATTATGAGTGTCTGCAATTGAAGTGAAAGAGATTAAGCTAGAGTTGAAAATGTGGTGAACAGGTCCGCATTCGTGAGATGAATGGGTGGCTCATTTCTTATCTGACAGCATAATCAACAGGTGTTCTGTAAAGTAAACACTCTGATGATTAATCGGCAGCATATCTATGTTCAATTTCCAATGACTCGCCAGGAGTGTTAAACATTAACAGGGAATAATATGTCGTTGAACAACAATGTCTTTTGATTGGCGGTATCCGTGAAATGGAGTTTAAATGACTTACTAATGAATAATATTATATTTCTTTGTTTGCCAACCAGTGGACTCCCGTCGAGCACTGCCTGTATTTCTCTTTGAACCTGCATTTAAACTGACAAAAACAAACATTTGCCACAAACAGGCCCATTCATATTTCATAGTAGGGCTCCCACGTGAACAGAACACCGAAGGTAAAAACCGACATCAAATATTAAAATAGATATCTTTTCTTTCTTTTTTTTCCCAGATCAGACAAATCTGATTACTCTTGGAGCTCTGGACCGACGTCTACCCGCAAACGCATGCAGAGCACACAACACGCCCAAACAAACCGGCGCTGCTTCTGCGGTTATGTAGTGTTTTTCGCGGCGCCCTCTTTGCTGTGAAGTACTGAACAGCTTATTAATCAGTGGTGAAAGGCCTCCCATCCATCCAACCCCATGGCTGTCTGCCTGTGGAACATTTTAAAAGCAAGCAGGTCCATACAACAACCATTAAAAGCACAGAGAGCCATATCACTGTAAATTATTTAGCTGGGAGAGGGCAGTAAATCAGTATGAGTGTCACATACTGAACATGGCATATGCTCGAGTGAAAAATGCATACAGAGCGGCTGGTCACATTTGGCGCTGAGAATGGCATTTAAAACCCTGTGTCGTCTCTTCAGCCCTGTCAACCTCCGTCACAACTCATTTATTGAAGCTGATTATAAATGATCCATTTTGGGAATTTGCACAATGGCACTTTGCTGAGCTCATGTACAGTATAAGCTGCGGTTTATGGTATGTTTCAAATCAATGCATTTCTGCATTGTTATTTCAAGGAATGAGCAGAAATGCTCTCCGGCGCATCGTAAATGGTAAAAAAAAAAAAACGTGTTCAACGCATACGACGAGCAAGTCTACTGACTCAAATCATTTTGCGGCAAATTGGAAAATGTCATCAAACGTGTATCTGATGAAATACTAAAGCATAAGCACCCAAAACTAAACATATTGTAGTTTGGTAATAATCTGCCTTTCTTTGCAGAGCTATTCAAATATTCCATTTGTAATTTTGAGGAAAGAGTTATTCCTGAACGTCAGCGCTCGAGATCTGGCTTGTCGACAGACTTCAGTATGACTGACACACTCATCAAACTAAGAATCCTTCTTGCCTGAGGGAAGTGTGATACCTGTCAAGTAGTGGATATCTTTTAATGTTTGCATATAAAATGCATGTCACAGCAAATGCCAAGTCATAACATCAGTTATTACCTGGATGTTCACTGTCTGATTCTTTTTTATTTACCCGAGGTTTAAAATGATCCCTTCGCCTGTCTTTTACTTTTCATTTCTTGTCAGGAGAATCATCATCACGACAGGTTTTCCATCTTCAAACTTTCACTAGATTTCATATGTTTGTTTTTCGACGAGTGGGTGTGTTGCGTGGGTGTGTATGTCGCCTGCGTGTGTGTGTGTCTTCTTGCATATATTTAAAGCCCGTCTGACAGAGCTGACAGCATTTGCCAACGTTATCGTTCAATCCTAAAGAAAATTAGCTGTAACAACCTTTCACATCTGAGGTGCTTGACAGTCGTGTTCTGTGCTGTCTGACTTCCTTCATGTACTCTACTGTCTTCTCTAGGGGGTGCAGTTCAGCACGTTAAGACTGTCTTAACACTAGCTGGTCCTCAACAAACTCTCTAACCCTGAATAGGGAAAAGCCCATTTCTTGTCACATAAAATGGTTACACTTTGACGTCGGCTCGAAGGGACACCAAGCGTTCACGCGTTATTCTGTGCTAATTGCGTAAACACGCGACGACTACTGATTGCATGTGGAACTCTCGGCCTTAGCGCTGTTTCTGCATCCATTTCCAACGGGGCCGTTGTGATAACCCCCGTGAACTACAACGCCCTGACAACAACAACAACAAGAAAAACCCCGGCAATGACGACGTCACGTTGGACACGCGCAGCCCCGCGCGCCGAGGAGTCACTCTGACACGCAACAGCCTAGATCCAGTCGAACTCACTGCATAAAGTGTTTACTATGTCCACTGCCACGGACAATAACAGCTTACAGGCAGACGCTGAAGCATGTGGTGTGCAGCTGTGCGGGGTTTGTCTGACTGACTGTCCGTATATCTGGCTGACTACCTACAGGGATACAGGGATGGGCAGCAGCACAGCTCTTGTTTATCTATCGCCGGAAACGGTACATTTGAATAGAGGGAGGTCTTCAACAAAGCATATATTTTCTACCGGGAGAGAGAGAGAGAGAGAGAGAGAGGGGGAGAGAGAGAGAGAGAGAGAGACTTATCACAATCTTAAAAGCCCTCGGTAAAGGGCTCAGGTGTTTGCCCACAAACGTGTGACTTGACTCATACTGTGTGGCCTATGGCACTATCTATAAAAGTCAAAGTGTAACACATTTCGATGACATGAGAAATTACCGTCTAAACAAAATATCCTATCCGATAACTGTCACCTAGAAAGGTATTAAAATAATTTGTAGTCACTATTGGTCAGTTATTTTCTCTTTTATCTCCTCGAGATTAAGTGCAGTCACCTAAAGAAAATGCAGTGGGGTTTGTTTTCATTTCAGAATAAAAAATGTTAATTTACTCGCTGTTCCTATTTATACATCACATCTCCTTGTAGTGATTACCTGCAAAGTAACACCAAACGGTCTCTCTTAAATGTACCTTTTACACGTAGCATATTATTCACAACAGGAAATTGCTTTATTCCAGTGAAAAACCCCCCCAACAAGCTTGTTCAGCATGATATTGACGCCTATGTTTTCACTACGTCGTCCCCTCCTCCTGCAGGGCAGGAGACAACAAAACACCGAGCAAAAAGCAACCGGATTGGAGGTAATTTGAGGTTCAATTTCACAGTTAACACTAAAATACATTAAAGCAATAAAAGTGATGCGGGGCCCCGTATTTCCCGGGGCTGTGTTGCTGTACGTCTGGCCCAATTTGTCTCCCAGTCAGGCCCATTAGTCTCCTTCGTTCCCTTCTTAATACGCTCGGCTCCCCCCCAAACGCCTCAGATCAATGTGTGATACATCGCAGCATCATCGCTTACTGCATGTGGATGAGTTGAAAAATGTCCCTTCTCTTCTTATTTCCTTGGAGAAGTCTCTATTGAAAGTCACGGGGGCTCAGGCGGCGAGGAGTCGTTTCGGTTTGGGCTTGGCGGAGTCGAAGGGAGGGAGTTGCTCCGTCGGGCTGACGTGAATGAATTGCCGGAGTAATGTGGCGGCTGGAAATAGTTGAATAGTTTATATCAACTTGATAAATATAGCTCTCATAAATCACGTAAGTGTTATATATTGCTGTTTTTTCACGCTTGCCTCCAACAGGGAAACTCTGGAGAATATCAGGGCCACGGAGTAGACTTTCTTTTTTGTTTTTGTATATCGGCGCAGACAATAGCGACTCTTAAAATAACTTGCGCAGACAGCCATTTTGTCTTTCAGCATCATAAATTGCTCTTACTTAGTTTTACGTATGATGATCTGTCAACCGCAATTCACAACCGCTGTACGTTCCGGTTTGCGGATGCCGTGAGCAATCCCTGGAACAGAAATTCGAAAATTGAAAAGGAAGACTAGGGCAACATCTTTGTTACAGACCGTTTTTATCGACGTTGAGCAATCCTTATAATGTTACTCAATCTGAAGAGAGATCTGGAATTCATATCAGCTTAGCAAGCGAGTGACTCATGGTGATTGGTGGTCCACACCCATGGAGATGACATCATAGACTGTCATGTAAGGCCAGTGAAACACGATCAGGATTCACTCACAGAAGGGAGAGAACAGCAGAAGACAGCAATTATGTGGTAGAGTGAAACCTCAACCTGTCAAAAAAAACCTAACTAAGTAATGGCTTGTTCTCAAATTAACTGGGATGACTCCGTGTTTGATAGTCCGCTGGGTGGCTACACATCGAGACATATGCTGTGTGCAGCCTCGTATGCTGCATTCAAACAGCTTCAAACAATTAGGATAACCTTGTGATTGTGCGGTGGAATGCCCTCGAGATTCAGCGCGGAGGCACTGGTGATTTCAAATGAAGGCGAAAAGCCCTTTGGAGCCAAGCCCATCCCTGACATTTTCTCTGCTATTTACATTCATCGATGACAGACAACAACCTCATCAGCCCACATACTACTCCAACATACTCCATTAAGGTGCCTGGAATAAGGGTGCATTTCCATAAAATATTCTTTGTCAGAAACCAAAAATGGGCAAATTATCTGAACACTAAAACACCCCAGCGCACCGTAGATCCAAAAGCAGGCAGAAATGACCTCAATTAGGCTGTCTAAGCACAAGGAAGTGTCTCACCGGTTAGGGATTTGAGTGGCGTAGATAGATCAACACTGCCATTTCACTTCTCTCACATCACCTGGATGAGCACTTTACATTTGTAAATCAATGAGGAGGGAAACTACATGTAAAAGAGCTGGGAGGGATCCTTCTCTGCCTTGGCACAGATTTTGAGAACGAAATTACCTCTATTACAGCTCTCAGTTGGGGACTGCATGCTAGGATCAATCTGTCAGAATAGGGTGCTTTAGCTTTGATGGATATGACATGTGACCAATTCTTTTTTAATCTCCAGGAGAATAGCCAGATTTAGTAAGGACTGGGTGATAATGTCATTTGCCTAAAGCAGCAGACCTGTTTATGGGCACCAGTGCCCTGCATTGTTTCACGGTGTCCACTTTATCATTACTGCAATTACAAAGCTGTGGACATCTCAACAGCCCACGTCGCCGTAAATCACCCAGCGAGATAATGGCAGCTGGATGTTTTAGCTAACATGACACCTTTTAGGCCCACGTACGAACGCATGACTGGCATACAGGTAACACACAAGATAGTTTACAAGGCACGCATGCACGCTGGGATGACGGTCCGAGACGAACGCGCACGCAAACAATCTCCAAGCTACGAGCACCCGTCACAGTTGTAAAATATAACAGCGTGCTCGGAAAGTCAGAATCCCAAACATCAAGCACACGGAGCACAATAAAAGACTTGAAAGCAAAACAAACACTGAAAACAAAGATATTATTGATAGGTCTGTTTTTCCCAAGGGATTTAGGTTTGACATTATCATCTCAGCCTGATAAAACAAACCACACGCACATAAAAGATAATAATTGTTCTTTGACTTATGTCTGGCATGGGGTTGAACATTATAGTAGCTTCTCCTTATTGACACAGCTGTTACCGAAACTATAGGCTTGCCACTGCAGACGACGGCATGTCTTTATGTTGTGCCACACACCCACTAATGACAGCTTTAGTGGTGGTAATTCAGTAGGGTTGAATATGGGGTTAGGTGTGTGAGTCACGTCCTGGGCTCCCATGAGGCCAGATGTCCAGCAAGGTTTCCTGCAGTGTCTCTCCGAGGCTGCACGTGTGTCCCAAGAATCTAAAATGGCTGCTACAGTATATCATGACCAGAGATCCAACGATGCACAACAGACATGGTTAACGTTAAAGAATAGTGTGTTTTAGAATATGTTTTGAATATTACTTTGAATATTACTATTATGTGTCGGTAATATTTCACTTCACATTTGTTTTAGACATTGCTTGACTCCATCTGGGAGTCAAAAACGATTTAGCTAGCTAGGCATGCGTGTGAGGCCAACAACAGTGAGTTTAATGTTTACCTTCATAAACGGTGTAAAAAAAGAATCTCTATAATCTGAAGAAAATGAAACAAACCTTGTGACGTGAAACATTACCGACAGTAAATCAGTACTTTGACATTAAGACCATAGGTTACAGTCTCTTTAGATTGTAGCCTACGTCTCTAGAGTGGTAGATCGCTAAAACTTCAAAGTTACAACACAAATCCTTGGCCTCTCCCTTCCCACAATGCAAATTTGGATACATATTCCAATGTGCGGCTCAGATTCCATGTAAATTGCCCTTGACCTGCCACTGTTAATGTTTACTAGGCCAGATAGGGACTAAGCCACTTAAACTTTAGCTTATTGACCTGAGTGCTCTTTTAAGAACCTCACAATTGCACCCACTTGTGTATTGAGATCACTATTTAACTACATAAAATAATTTCATATAACCTTGTGAACAACTACCAATCTACAATCAACTTGATTTCAGTTCTTTCAAAATGTATTTGAATTATGCAGGTGACAATTATGCTTGTGTGCTGCGCCGTATGTTATATATTGCCACTGATATCTTGTTATTGAAAGCTTCTTGCACATCCTGACAGTTTTGTGCCTTGATGGACAACGTTGTAGGAAGCCAATTCCTTAAGTTCTCTCTCTCCCCCTGTGCCTTCCGTCTCCACACTGGAGAGTCAGAGCAGGGAGGGGGTGAGGTGGGCGGGTTGGTAATTCATGCACACATGTGCCTGCCTGTTCCTCCTGTGACAGGGCCAGGAGGAGGGGCACATGATAAATTGCCTTCCACCGGGGACCTCCGAACACAGCCACGATGATGTGGGTAAAAATGGAAATTGCTCCCTTTCACCGTCATTACATCAGTTTAGAACGCGTGTGGGCCGCAAGACAGACACCCACTATGAGTGGAGTTGGTTTCTGTTCACTAACTGCTGCGCAACACAAGGGACGGTGGAGATGTGAGACGGTATTCGAAAAAAAACAAAAAAACATAATTGGGTCAAATAGCGCGTCTGCGTACCGCTTCAGCACTGAGCGACGTTCAAGGCAACCGTATCCTCAGTAAAATCCCAAGTAGCCTAGTTGCAACGAGTAGGTTGTCCCAGAAAAGAGAAAACGTGATAAATGTGACGTGTGTCGTTCATGGCTTTTCCTTTTCTTATCGCCCGGGTATGTCTAAAAGCCTCACGCCGGCTTCCCTCTTCTCTACCCTGAATAACGTTAGTGGTGTGAAGCCTGGTGCTGCTCTCAGAAGAGAGAGAGGTCAGGTCGTTGCTCGGGGCCATAGCGGTCGCAGCTGGTAAGGCATCTATTCTGACACAGAGAACGCGGAAAGGGGATCTTACAAACATATTCATGTGTTCCCCAAAGAAACCGTGTGTTTTCCGTCGTGTAAACACTATGGCTGCTGTCGGTATTTTTCTTACTCTGATAAAAAGGTAGGCCCGTGGGTAATTCATTGCGGTTATAGGTCACAATGAGCAATCCAACTATGCGTCCATATTTATTTGTGAACTTTCCCGTTAGTTAAAAGAAAATAAATTAATAACTGTAGGATATAGCCTAATATACAGAAAACGCAAATATTGATATTTGTATCAGTAATACCTAGGCCTATTGAAGAAGAAAAAAACACCTGTCTGCCTTTCAAACATGCGAGAAAAAAAATTGAGGCTATATGGCCTAATTGATAATTTAATGTTTTAGAAAGTGTGCTACTGAAGCTTCTAGACCAGGACTTTGTTGGCCTATTCGTTAAAAACGCCAGAGCGCGGAGTTATGAGCCGTTTGTAGTTCCTGCATAAAATGGGAAAATCCCGCATTGGCACTACAGGTGGATCAGATTATCGCATGGCATTTAAGAGCATAGTTATATAGCATATGCCTCCCTAATTAGCAGCATATTCTTATTCCTGAAAAATCACATCGTTTTGTAGCATACAGGTCGAGACAGGAGTGGCTTTCTCTCAATCCGCACGTTTTCCACAAAAGTCATTGGCTACAAAGACAGAATAGTTGAAATTGTAAAATGTTCACTTCATTGTCTTATAGCAAATTATTAACTGAATTCAATGTGCGACGTTCACTGTTATTTTTCAAATCCTAGTTGGACGGTTTTGTGGGTACTTTTTATTTATTTATTAAAAATGCTTATTAATGCTCATGGTTTCAAAACAAACATACAGTGCAAAACTATTTAGCCTTGTTAAACATCTTTGCTGGCTGGACAATTTACACTTTGCGCAAAATGACAGAATTCACCTTTTGGCAAACCATAACTTGTCTTATTTAATTTCAATTAAAAAAAAAGACTGTTCAACTTTTAACACACACACACACACACACACATACACACATCTCCATCCTCATGCAAGTTGCATTTAATTCAAACATTCAAACGTAGGCTATGTGCTCTGATTTAAATCAATGTTTAAAGCCTTTCGATGATTTGGTATATAACCCGATTAAACGAAAAACAAAACAAAACAAAACAAAACAAAGAAAGACAGAATTACCAGAATTACCCCTGGTAAGACAGTAATTAATTTTTTTTAAATAGCCTATGCTATGGCAGTCTTTATATAAATTCTGACACGGAATATATCAAAGTCAAGAGGCCCATTTTCATATGTTGGTGGAAGTAATTGTATAACCAAACTTTAGTGGGATATGATGCTCATTGACACTTCATAAAAATGAGGCACACGGAGATATGGAACAGAATTGTTTCTTATTTTTTTCCAGAATACATACAAAAAAATACCAATTCTCTTTCCATGGTATACACCTGAAAAATAACGGCAATTTATAATTATGTGGACAGTTTGAAATTTAAGAAACAAACATGCATGTAAATTATTTTCTTCTCAATGAGACATTAAATAAGAACAATACAATCATAGCAATTTCAAATTAACATCGAAATGAAGAACCCTACTTTATTAGTACTCTAACGTGTGTTTTCACTTTACCTATAGAGTTCCATTTAAACATAATGCACTTTTGAGTTGCTCAAATATCTTCCATTTGCAGCTATTATCGTCTGCTTTAAGCCGACATAAATAAATACAGTTGAGTCCACGGATCCCGTCCATAAATGGAGCGCAGTTATAAAAGTCTTTATATTTGCATTCTTAGAACTATAAACTTTTCAAAGTCAATTTTTCTTTCTCACTGGTATCCAAGCGCTGATGCTGTCGTGAGTCTCTGGCCATACAGTGCATAAGGAGAGTAGTAAGGGCCGGTGGCTGCCGGTACAGGAACAGGGGCACCAGGAGTTGGCAGGGGGCTTTTGGAGTAAGGGTGGTAGCGGCTGCTGAGTCCTAACGCATGATGCGGGCTCCTTAGAGCCAATGTCCCGGGGCTTCCGGGCGCTCCTGACGGTGGCATGTGCATATGGCAGGCCATGGCCGCTGCTGCGGCGCTGGCTAATGATGAAGAACTGGGGTAACCAGATATCAACTTCTCAGCCCCAGTAAAAGCAGTGTGTGTCCTCAGGTGATTCAGGAGTTCTTCTGATGAGGAGAAACGCTTGTCGCACGGTCCATTTGCCGACACCCAGTTACAAACATGGGGAAGTGGGTCGTTGGGTAGCATGAAACCGTATGGGTACAGCGGGTGTCCACTAAATGATGGCGCCGATGAATGAACACCGTGTAAGGGGTGTGTCGGATACATTAGTGGGTAGCCGGACTTAAGGGCATTAGCGGCCGCTGCAGCTGCGGAGTCGTGCGTACAGGAAGCACTGGCTGCGCCCGCTAAGTGACTGGCACAATGGTAACTTAGGCAGTAAGGGTCTCTACACAGGCTGGCTGACATGATGGACGGGGGAGAAGCCCCGGCTAGAGGACTGGATCCCGCCTTACTGCAGCCCAGTGAGCTGGCCAGCTGTGCGTTAACCAGGCTCCCTCCGTGGGGCAGGAAATGTTGAGGATAGCCAGCATAGGCCCCAGCCAAGCTACCCGGGTAGGTCATACCGGCGGGAGGCAAGGGGAAAACTGTCTGCCCCGGTTTGTAAGGAGAAACTGGTGCTACAAGTCCTGACCCGAGAACGGACGCAGAGGATACGGAAGTTACAGAGGACGATTCCGAGGAGGAGGTCTTGGAGCCAGGAGTCGTCTCCTGGTGTTGGTTGACCTCCACATTAATTCCACCACAACTCACACTTATCCTGCTGTGGCTAGTCGTGCCAGATCCGTCCGTTGTACCGTTTTTATTACAATCAGACTCTTTCTTTTCATCTCTGTCTCCGCATTTCCCATCTGATGGCATGGGAGAGGCAGAAGTGCTGGAATTCGGGCTGCCTGTCCGTGGCGTAAACGGCTGGCAGGTGGCGCTCGGTACTCGGAAACCAGACTTCTCTCCGCCTGAGACGCCCGAAGACGACTCCTTTTTATCTGAAGGTTTAGAATAGGGTTTGAAGCTAGATTTGTCATCCACACCGATGTCACTCAGTTTCAAAGGACCAGATTTAGATTCCTTGTCACTAGATCCATTTGGTGTTACGGAGGATAATTTGGATGAGGGCGGCGGGTCCGGCTTGCCGATTTGAGAGCATGTCTGCGCCAGCAGCGCCAATGGACTTTTCTTGGCATCTAGCTACAAAAAGGACAAAATAGCGATTGATTAATATATTCCAAAACGTAAACGTTGACTTCTTTTTTTTTTTCTTTTTTTTTTTAATCGCAAAATGTCTAGTCGAAGGGAAATTCAAACATCACGATCCCCGCTATTTCCTAACAGTATTATGTGCGTTGTATTGTAATCGCGCACGACTCTACGACGACATGAACTAGGCGATAGTCCGTCTACTAGTTTTATTACAAAACAAATCTCTTACTGCGGACCTCATTCACAGTGGACTTCTAACAACTACAAACACAACGCGTGGTTTACAATAACACTATATTGCGGAAAACAACACAAACACCAAATGACACGGAAAAACCCATAAATAACACAAACTTTAACCTTTAACATATTGTGATGTTTTCCTTACCTCAATAGGACTAACCGGGGTAGAAGGCAAAGGCTGCAGATACTCTGGGTGCAAAATGTGTCCCGATCGTGCGGTAAGCATTTTCAAAACCTTGATAGGAAGTCGGTTCGCTTGCCGTTGTGGATCAGACGGGGGTGCGGAGTGAAGAAAAGGCTTGTTAATGCTCGCAGAGCTGCTATTCCGAGAAGCGTTGCTTTCCCAGGCTAAACAAATATGACTATTTTTCAGGGATGACGCCGAGGGCGATGTGATCATGTCCCAATTCTCAGGAAATTAAACGGCGATTCTTTCATTAGATTCATTAAGAAAAAGCGAAAAGCATCGAGCCTCTGTTGAAAAAAGATTTAAAAAAAAAAAAATCGTTAAATAACATGTAATCCGAATGGCAACGGAGCAAGGCGCGGCAGCTGAAAGGGGAGAGATTGCGAGGTTATCGCAGATCCGCGGCTGCGTCTTTGCACCATGAGCGTTGCGCCTTGTGCGTCTGTCTGCAGGTCCGTGCTCTGTACTCCCGAAGTACGAACTGGTAGAAATTTTCACTTCAAAAGCAGCTGAATTACTCCGAGATTAAAGCCTTTGCCGCCTTCCAATCAAATGGGACCCTGAGGTGATTGGAGGGTCAAGGGGATGTGACGTTCTCCTCTTTGTAAGCTCCTCTATTTTGACAGCTCGGGGGAGGAGATAGCTCTAAATATTTTGGTTGCCGTGAACGCTTACGTTATTGTTAGATATCGAGCTGTTGGAATTTTACAGACGCCGGACTATAAATGTTTACTATGTATGCGAGTCGTTTCACACATTAGAAACGAGGAAACCTCACACGTTTAGAAAGTTAAACGACTGGCATACGTTCACTGTAACCATTAGGCAACATCCTCGAATTTAATTGATAGTGTATCTTAAATGCGTATTGTGTTGTTGTCCTATATGACAGTACACCTTTGTGTTCTTAATTTGATTAGATTGTATGTCTGTGTATTTATCCGTTAGTCATCTAACGATCATTAAACTCTTACGTGCACAAAATACGCACAGATTACGCACATCTACCACAGTGTTTTTTCACCGACAAACATAAGATCAACCACTTCAGCTTGAATTCTCCAAACAGACAAGCGTTGACAGGAACAGACCAATGTAGTGATGGAAGGATGTGAATGTCACATGTTTTCAGTATAATATACACCGCCCTTCTATTTCTATCTCCACCCCTCCGTCAACTGTCAATTCTGCTCCGCCGCAATCAATCAGTTATTTGTCAGACGCTGTCAATCCACGCTTGATTTATGTCAGCTATTGTAGCTGATTACATGCCAGTGTGACTGGGGAAAAGGACAAATGGGAGGAGAGGCATTCTAGAAGAGATACTTAATTTGGGGGAAATAAATCATTTTCATGTTAGATTTAATTTGCAAATACAATGACAATAGGCAGACAGAGCCGGACAACTTCCAACCTCTGTCCACACAATGTTGGGAAAAAGTAACACATGCCGACGGATCGTGAGGAGAACTAAAACAATCACATTTTTTCACGAACTGGCACAAATTCCAGCGACTAGTCTCCGCTCTCGGTTTTTTCTAAAGTTTATAAACTTTTTCAGTGCGTCGTCAAACACTTCGGAAGTGGCGTGAGAATGAAACTGCAATAGTTTCTAATAAGTAGCGACAGTCAGTTCACTTTTTTTTTTATAGACGTTGTTGCTTTTCGGTGTTCATGTTTTTAGTCGGCCTTTTATGTTGACTTTAGATAAAACGCTAACGGCACAAATTAGTTGCTCTTAAAATCTTCTTTGTGTCAGCCTCGGAATTCTAAACGTGATCTTGTTGACGACCCCAATATTCATCCAAAATATATATTCCTCTGGAAAAGATACAGCGGAAAAAAGACAAATGGACACCTTTTATTTCCATAATCTGCATCACATCTTTTTATTATGGGTGTTTCAGAGGACAGGCCTACGTTAACAAAAGTTCAAGTAATCTGCAGGTGCGGTCATTGATTTAAAAAAAAGTAAAACTTATAACAGCCTAGTGACACATCACGGTTTCTCAAAACATAATTATGTCCATTTTAGTACATCCGAGCATAGCCTATCTACTATTGTATTGTTACAACCTGTCATTTGCCTCAGGCACATTGTCATCTGCAACAAGAATAACAAAGAAATAGAACAAAAAGAAACCCAGACATTTTATATTGATGTCAGCTCGATTTTATTTACATACAATGAAAATGATTTATTTTCTTTAAGAGGTAGAAAAGCAGACTGGAAGAAAGAAAAGAAGAGAAATGGTCTGTCAGGCGTTGAGAAAAGAAGTTTAAAATGCCTTGAACTATTCACCGCTGAGATGGCTAATCAGTATTGAGGCTCCAGGGCAATCGGGCAGCTTTTCAATGCGGTTTTCCTTTCATCTCAATCGGGATGGAGGCGCTCAATTAAAAGCCTATCAGTTTGTAAGTAAATCAACGCCTATCAAAGTTGTCACATCAAACAAAACGATTATTATTGCAACCCGCCTCCGCCATTAATCTCTTTCTGTGGTAATCCGCTTGACAGGTCATCTTGGAGAGCAAGAAAACCTGGAGTGGACAGTCACAGGGGGCAAAAAAGATTTTGAAAAAAAGAAGAAAAAAGAGAATATATCTAGGCTAAAACAATTTATGTTTTTAGTTGCTAAATGCAGTTAATACAACTTAGACTGAAATCTAGGCCCATTATATCAAAATAAAACAACTATCTTTTTTTACATGGAAAATTTTAAAATAGTATTCCAGCCCAACTATTCATAAATGAATACTTGTATCTACTTTTAGCGACAGCCATTTTGTGTCCAAGAGTTTGAAAACTTAAAAAAGATTCGCTTTAGCCAGTAGGCCTACAGTTGTCTGCAGTAGGCAAATTGTATGTGAAGGGAAAATAGCCAATTGCCTACACTGCAGACACAATCACACAAAAGAAAAATAACGAGAAATATCAATAATTAAAAAATATATATTTTGTTTGTAACTTAAATAAATAAACAAATAAAGGAAACAAAGTCCAAATGAGCGTCCGCCATTCCTTGTGTTTTCAGTGTTTGTGTCTGGCAGAGCAGGAGAACGTTTCACAATATGCAAAGATGTGTGATTGATAACAGGCTTGCTGTTTTCTGCAAGGGCTGTCAGTCCATGACACAATATGTGAGTTATTAGGGCAAAGAAGGGCAACCATAAATTTCCACTGTCAGGCGAAAACCCTTTTATTGTCCGTATGACGAATGGGCTTCTGCACCAGACACCAAATACTCGGCATTACCCTTAAATGGGAACACATTTTGGGACCATAATTCATTATATTTAAATAGAAAGTTTTAATATTCCCATCTATTTCTTAACAGTGACATGTTTATGAATCACCCTCTGCATGCAAATATAATTATGTAGCTACATCACATGTGGAGCTGCGTTGAACTTCCAGGTTTACTTTGGGCTATGCGTAACCTGGACCAACAACAACATTGTTTTTGCAGCGCTGAGGTGAGGATCGTGCAAAACTGAATCTTTTGATTGATTTATAATGTTTCATATGAATTATATAATTAAACGACTCGCCTAATTATAGAACTCACTATAGAACTCACTATAATTAAAATTGAAACAATTTGTTTACACCCTTGTCTGGTTTGGGGTGTATTCGGAATCTTATTATAAAGTTGTAATATCATCCCAATCACTTTTTCCTCTATAAATTATTTTGAGACTCAAGATTCAAGGCATAGCCTATATATGACACGCTTTGCTATTGTCAATTGCGCACACATTTCCATGTAGATAATGGAATGTAGACTACCCAAATAAATAGCCTATTAAATACAATTATTAAAAGGCATGCATGAAGGAAAAAAAAGCTTTTCAAACTTCAAGGAGGAACGACAGGTTTATAGGAGACTCCGTGATACGACATTACCTGGAATTATAGTCTACTATGCTCCGTTGTAAAACGTCAGGTGTAAAAACTGTGACTGTATAAACGTAGTCCTTTGTTTAAAAATAACCTGATTTTGCACTGCACAGACCACCCGGACACAACCGTTACGTTCAGTCAAATGTGAAACAGTGGAACACCGCAAGACACATAGTAACGACTGGAATCCATGCAGACGCTCACAGTCCGGGCAGGAACAGGGCGAAAGGAAAGCTTTTCCGCGTATGGGAGGATCTAAATGACGTCAACGAACATCTACTGCGAGGCACAGAAAGGGATAGGTTATTCAACCAGGGGTTGTGTTTTTATAATGGTGTTACATTTGTTACAAAGTCCACAGGAACACACAGTTTCATAAACAGACATCTCATAGCACGCTTTAAAGACCCAATACTTGATCAAAACAATGTAACACAAAGTTATTACAAGGGAACGCATTCTAGATTTAAAGGGATTTTTGTTTTTTTACTAATAGGCATAACCAAACTGAACTCCGAGTCACTGACAAATAAACATCGGTAAGCTGTAGAGGGCCTGTTTAAATTAGTGTTGTTTATAATACAGGAGGGAATTAACCCTGGTTTTTGATTTTAGCAAAATCCAACCCTTGACCCTGAATTAGAAAGAAAAAAAATAATTTTGATTGGAATTAAAAGGGAAGAAAGACCTAAATAGTAAACTTTATGTGAATCAAATAAAAATGCTTAATAATACAAAATAAATAGAAAATAATAACATTTACCCCTTTTAATGCTTTTGGCCATAGGGCAAGTGATTGCCACTCTCTATAGGTTTTCAAGAACCAAGATGCATGCACTCACATGCTCTATGGCAACAGTAGACAGTGTAAAGACTCCACGTTGCAGTTTATGGATTTCAAAAACCAATAATGAAAGTTAAAACATAAGTATAATAGTGATTTTTTCAAATGATTAAAAAAAAAGAAAATTACAGGTGCTCTGTAACATGACAACCATTTCACATAATCAAGAATATATCTCGGATGAGGCTTCTGACAAACAACCCATTGAATATACAAATCTTCAATACATTATGGCTTGTGCAAACTCCTGTGATGTAATTGTGTAGAAAAATGGTGAAAGTTTCCCAAGTCTTTTTCTTTAAGGGATGGAGGGTGTGATGATATAATTGCCATAAGTGCCTGAGGGAACATCTACGATGAGGTACAAGTCATAAGGTCGTGTCAATGTCTTTTAATGTATTGAGTAGATTTTTTTTAAGTTTGGGGATTAATATATCTAGGAAAGCTAAGTCTTACCATGACACATAGATACTGCCCAAATTAACTTGACAGATGTAACACGATTTCCAGCAGTGCATGGGATATGTACTGGCAATAAACAATTATAATTTTCATACAGTGCTATTAAAATCAATCTGATTATGTTAATGGTGTGTAATGTAGAGTAAATAATTTATGAATATGCACATAACACTTTATTTTGATTTAGATGTGCAGTGATCATGCAGTAGTGGCAATTAGTAGTTGGTGCTGAGGTACACTTTTATTTCAAACTAATTTTACACAGGTCCAAAAAAGAAACACAATCAATAACATTGTAGCACAACAAGAGAAGTTGGCTTGAGCAAGAATGTACAGTAGCACAGTATATAAAATAAATATGTTTGAATATAAATACAAGCAACATAAAGAAAACAAGCAAAGCCTCATGTAAGTCTTCCAGAGGTTTCCACCCATCTCTTTTAGTTGGACGGCACGTTACCTACTGGCATCAATGTTAAAGAAAACAAACTGGCAACCAAAAATAGTACTTGGGTTTAGGAATCGGTTACGCAGAAAAAATATACAGTAACAATAACTAACAACTAACAAAAACTGGTAATTAAGTTTAGGAATGAGTTTTAAATATGTTTTGTCTATCACATTCCCTCCAAATTCACTCCTCACCTGGAGAGTTTACTTGCAGTAGGGTTAAGGCATCCACCCCTCCAAGTCTAAGTCTGTTTAGAGCAAATTGTAAACACATAAGTTAGGCCTAACTGTTGCCATGCACTAGTAACATTTCATCTGGTCACAGTGTTATTATTTATTGATCTGAGGAGTGGATTAGCCAAAGTATTAGGCCACATTTGTGAAGTGATAATGCAAACCAGATGATTTAGACACATTTCTCTCTCCATCTAATAAACCAGTTTTGTTCATACGTTGTTCTTACAGTGAAGTTGCACAGAGCTGGAGCACAGTCCCCGCCCTCTCTGCATAAAATGCCCAGTAGAAACACATTACTATCAGTTAGTTGTTAGGATTATCAAATATAAATGTATTGGAACTAGTCAACACACTCACGTTCTCCTTCTCATCCTTCCACTATCTTAGATTGTCTCATTACTTATAAAATTAGCTTTTTGTTGTTCTATATCTTACTAAATGTACAGCCGCTCCTTGACATTATAAGACATCACTACACCAGGTAGAAAGCCAAAAGCTTCTTCAAAGCTACAAACAGCAACAGGTAGCTGCTGATCATCTATAGTCACCAGGCTGTAAACTTCTGGAGTTTTACTTATTTGCATAACCAACTTTAATTCCTACTAGACCGATTCTTCAAGCACGTCGACGTGCCTTATTTATATCCGAAGTGTCACATTTCTGTAGGTCGCGGCACAGACACAGACATAGTCTTTTTTTTTTTTTAATAGCAAATACACAACAGAGCGATTTGGATTTCATCAATAACAAAATGTGCTATCCGCGTGTTTCCGCAGAGCGGGTCAGCTGATGTGAAGCAACATGCGGAAGAAGTCAATTGGAAACGGCAAGTGGTGCTCAAAAGTGTTTCCACAAACAACGGTTCAAGTTTGATCTTGTCGATTTTCTTGTCTGAAAAGAACTTTTTTTTGTATTTTCAACCCAGATAGTTTGTCTACGAAGAGTCAGCTGGGCTGTCATCGCCGCCCTCAAGACACCGAAGTTATGGCGCACGGAGAATCATTGGTCGCAATGAATGGCACGCAAGTAAGTTAGTGTTTCAGCCTCTTGTTTTTCTATCGTTTGCTTTGCGGTTGTTGAGGCGACATGTTTTTTTTTCCAGGACGTGTTTTTTAAAGTGAAGTTTTGCGGAATGCAGAAGAGCTACTACTCCGTCATGACCGGTGTCATGTGACTCTGTACAGTCACTATGTTCACTCAGTACTGTGCGACTCCATCTGCAGCTTCACTGACAGGAATGACCTCAAGTAGCAAGCAACGATTCAGTCATAAGCAATATATCTGTTCAGTACAATGAAACCGTGTAGACTACAAAAAGTGAGTCTCAGTGAGTAATATCTAGTACGAGGAATATCACAGAGTATCAATAATATAAATGAATTGATGCATACAATAGGCTACTTAGTAGTTAACATCTACATGAACAGTTAAGAGACAATTGCTGACATATTGTGCGGTTTCAGTTATAAATCTACACATCACCCTATTGAACCATCATCATTCTAGTTTTAAATTGAATGTGCTATAATAAATAGTATAAAGCCGGAGTCAGTTTGAATGATGCTCCCAACTATCAACTGTATCATGTTGCATTACCAATGTCAGGGTCACTACACGCATCAATCTCTCTATATTGTTTTTCTTCAAGATTTCCTATATCGGACATGACTGTGAGGACATTCCTGGCTTCCTTGGTGACAGATATGGACAGTTTGCAAGAAGGCTGGATCTCAGCTTCAATCAGCTCAGGTAGGGGAAAGAAGTAATGTGTGAAAAACACACCACTAACACAGAGTTACCTGGAGGGAGAGGCTTGGTGCTGTTGTGATTAATCTCTGCTACAAGTGTAAACTCGAGAGAATAACACTCGCAGACAGGTCATGTTTGCTGAAGTATTATCACTGTAATGATAAACAACCTACTGTAGGTAATCTATGCATTTGGGAGAAAAGTAGTTGTGACTTCTGTGCAACTTTCCAAAATGTATGGTTGTTATCATGAAAAAAGTAACATGTTTGTTGCAATTTTTTCTTGGGAAGTAGCATGCTTGTTTACCACTGTACTATGGGGACATTGCATTTCTCGGTTTCAAAAATACTTTTTAAAGAGTAACTAAACCCCAAAAAACACTGTTTTCAGTTGAAACCCAATGTATTGGGGTATGAGGTAGTGTTGGCAATTGATTGAGTAGTGCAAAGTTGTTGGATCTAAAGATACGATATGCGTGTCGACTGTCCTCTAATGATTGAAATCATGCTATTGCAATTGCAATTTGCTATTGTCTGATCAGTGGAGTCAGCTGACATAATAGAGCCAGCTTTCATCAGCATGCAATGACGTTTCTTCACCCAGAGTTCATTTTACCAAGGTGTCTGGCAATCTGCTTTTATCAGGGTCAAGGTATATTTTTTGAATTTCCAGGATAGATGCACTAAAACTGTACCGTTTAGTTACTCTTTATGTGCCCCTTGGCTTTGTAGAAAAGTATTTAGATACTTTCGCTTTTCATATACCATCAACATTAAATGACACTTAGCCTAATGTAAATTCTACGTTGCTTCTGTAGGCCTAGGCATTACTGGTAGACGAATGCATCTCTACATCTCTATCTCTTGGTGGTCAGGATGTCATCGGAACATCAAAGAGTTGAACGAGTGAAAGAACTGGGCTGGTGCCACACTGGGGCAAGATAAGAGGAATGGTCAATACACATGATGTGCTAATTCAGGGTCAAATTAAAGAAAAGATCCCTCTGACGGGACATGAAGGATCGCCTCATGGCAGCTGGCTCAGAGGGGAATGCCTTTTCAACAGTAGGAGTGTAGTTAATAGAGGAGAAATGATGCTTATATGCTGCTTTTGCTTCTGAACCCCTTACTGGGGCCTGTCAGGACACGAAGCCGTCTGAAAAGTGTGCACTTTTGTAACGTGAAAATGGCCGTATTGAGGCAGTTATCTGTGCCGGAGATGTGGATTTCTCCAGTTAATTGATTTGCTTTACGCCAGAGTCTGTCACATTAATAATTGCTAAGTCCCACTGCTTCCCCAGTGTGGCGTGCATAAATGTGTACTTATCAAGGCATTAATATTCCTAATGACCCGCTGCATTTGGAAAATGAACATTGGCTCACTGGAGTTTGATTCACCTTTTCATTTGTTGAAGGCATCATGGCATATTCCAGGTTTCAAACATGATTGCCCCCTTGAGTGCCAAACAAAGGTAATTTTGTGTAATGTGCAAACTGCACCCACCTTCAATGACTGTCAGACTGAATGGTCAGAGGGTGTTCTACATTGTTTCTTGAAGTATTATTAAACAGCTAACAATAAGGGAGCAGCTCATAAATGGTTTTGTAATGTGCTTATACTACTTGCAAGTACTGGTCTACTCCTGTTCAATTGCCCATGTGGGGTTTTCAAAAATATAATGGTTAAAAAAAACAGCTTTGTTTACCAGTCATTTGTGTTCTGAGCAGGTGCTTCAGTGTTTTTTAAGCTAGCCCTTACACAGACTAGATGCTAACCGACCATAGGTGGAGGTATGCTACATCTGCACTGAGAAAAGACCTCAGACATTAGATATCCTGTTGTTACCTTGGTGGATGTGAAAGGTTGTCATGTTTTACAAACAGCTTTTATGAAAGATGACTGAAGTTAGCGTGTGTTGGTTTCAGGGAGATCAAGCCTGGCATTATGTTTCTCGACCCTGAATATGTCACATTAAGAACGTGATGTTCAAAATCAAATATTTATAACTCAGATATTACTAATTCATTATTAATTTTCAATTCAGTTAA
>OMKK01027680.1:1267-14755 GCA_900302305.1 Polymixia japonica
ACCTAACATAAATCCACTGCAGATTATAACAGGATCACATTAGGCCACACAGCTGGAGGTGCTGCTGAAGGCACAGGTACGGTACACCAACACACATAGGACCCTGTTCAGTGGAAATCATTGCAGGGAATCACAGAATCTGGGTTTAAAAATGGAGTCTAGACACAAGTGTGGAATGCCACAACATTGTGATGTTTTGGTGAAATTGTTGCGGAAATGGTAAAACACTTGTTAATTGGAGTTGTTTCTGTTGTGGGAGGATAAACATTTTATCATGGCTACATGTAAAGAAGGCAGGGCAGTGTCTGTATTTGTTTTTTTGTATATGTGCTTCAATCAACAATTGTATAAACCGTTTACAACTAGACAACAATCACCCGTGCATATTTTCTTTAAAGTTCCATCACTTTCAAACTGTCTGCGATCAGCGATCAGCGCTGTATGTTGGAAACTTTCTGCATAATGTATGTGTTTGTGTGCGTGTGCGTGTGTGTATGTGTGTGCGCGTCTTCATCTACATCTTTTTAGATAAAGCGTAATGCTGACGTTGGACTTTCTGATAGATGAAATGTTCTAGCCTAAATAATTTCCAGTACCATCAGCCACATTATCAGTGCTCACAATGATTAGACGTACTTTTGTAATAAACAGTGAAAGATAAAAGGCTTGGATACCTGTAAGCATAGATATGGAAATCTTGGAACCTATCGGCTATCGGTCTGACAGCGATTTGCCTCTGGGGGCAACTGCCAATATTTCGGGGGTTCCGGTGTAGCCAGCGGATATCTGGATAACAGATATCTGGGCCAAGATATGAATGCAGATACATTTTTAAAAAAGCTAATAAAAACCTAATCGTGGTCAGATGCTAGCAATGGGTTCCGAGAGTGCATTTCGGCCAATGCGTTCCACCGCTTTTGCTCTCCACACAGACTGTTTACCTGCATGCAACCAAAGCCCACTCAAATGCGATTGGTCAATACTACTCACACTACAAACAGACGATAAATGGAAACCAGAACACTTCCGATACCAAAATCTTGTCCCGTTGCATACAGATTCTGCATTCATATGCAGAAATCTCTTTATAGAGATTATAGATATATTGACTAAGACAAAAAAAATGTGATTACAGGCATTACTGAAAGTAAAAACATATATAAACAGATATGAGAGAAACAAAACCCAACAATCCAGAAATGGTAGAAAATGAAATGGAATCTGAGAAGAATGCAAAAGAAAGGTCCCACACACAGCCAGCCATACCTGTGCAACAAGGAACAAAGGGAGACCACTACTTACCTGCAGTCGTGTCAGGAGTTGGTCGAGATCCAGTCACATGAAAGAGAAAGAAAGGGACAATATCAGTTATGAGTATCTCTGTCTAGCATTTATTGCACAGTGTAAGACGTTGCATGCTCTACCTTAAGTCTATCAACTTGTGTGTCCTATCCGCAACCATTTACGTAAATGCAAGTTACATCAAAGCTTTGAGTACTTTGTTTGAACTCTTTGGAGTACTTTGAACTGAAATAGGCCTGGCTACACAGTGACAGATCCACTTCAAGTGCTATGGACTTGAAAGTAAATTAGTTTCTATCTAAATTAGGCATTGCAGGCCCGTGTAGGTCTACCTTGTCTCTATGCATCCATTTAAATGTACTGGTGATGGCTGTCGTGTCCTCATGAGATGAGGTAGCAGGAAGTGCTTCTGTGGCGGATAACATGCAGATAACAAGCCATCACAGGTGAAAGGAGGTGAAAATGTAGTGTAGCAATGAGTAACAATGAGGCATTTAAGGTCATTCTTAATGATTTGGAGGCGGCCACATCAGGCTGTAAATCCTTCAACTGAATTATATCCCTCAGTGCGATGCTTGATGCGGATGACTTGAAATTAATTTATATTAATGAAATTAATATTTTTTATACTTTGATATTATAATTTTTTATCTATTGTAAATTGTTATATGTTGTTATGTCTGTAACCTTGTTAATTGTGCTGCTGCATGTCTTGGCCAGGACACTCTTGTTAAAGAGATTTTTAATCTCAACGAATATTTTCCTGGTTAAATAAAGGTTAAATAAATAAAATAATGTAGTGTTTTCATTTTGGATTGAAAAGCAGATGAAATGATAATTGGTTATGTTGTATTGTACTTGCTTTTTATTATCTAAATATTAGCAATGATGTTTGCTTTTAATGAAAGTTGTTATGTAAGAAAAAAAAAGATAACAGTAGAATAGAATAGAACTCCAGGTGCCCAACATTTAATCAAGATAAACCTTTGGAAGATTTCTGATCAGACTGAAAGCTGGTTAGATATTATAACTTCTGCAAAGCAATCAAAATATAATGGCCACTTTGAGAACAACCGCATTATTATTAGCATATGCCGTTGTAGTCAGTGAATCTCATGGGGGTAGATGAGGTATATCAAGCACATATGCAAAGCGGAGACCAATTATAATGCAAATAACATTTCCGCATGAACAATGTTGTTTCAAACCAGTTGAATGGCAGCTATCTTGACTTTTGGGAGTAAACGTAAATAACAGCAAAAATGTCGGGACAGTAAGGTCAGGAGCAATGTCAGGGTGTTACAGAGAAGGAGTTATCCTGCCAGGTGACAGAATCCCACGCTTCAGGTACAATATGAGACGGACAAATAACAGAAAATTGACAGAAAAGGTCAACTTGGTGTGAGAGAGAGTATGGTTTGAATTGAAAAAACACACACCGTGAAGAGTATTTTTAACACTCCTTTTGGCTGCCACCTCTTTTTCTTTTTCTTTTCTCAGAACTGCTGCACAGTTTGATCCTTTCAGGGACTGTTTAAATTTGCATGCTGCACAGTGACCTGGGTGATTAAAGAAACAGTGGCGTTTCGGGGCTCTCGCTCCGAAAAAAGGACAGTCCCAAACTTTTCAAAAGAACAAAATACACCATGCATTAGTCCCAGGCAGTTTTTCTTTTCCTGAAGTACCAATTAAATCTAAAAGCAGTCAATCTTGGAGGCTAGATAAGCTTAGCGCACACAAATATTAGAACTCAGAATAATTATTTCATTTTTGTGGCAACATCAAACATTAGACATTTATATAATACATGACAGGGCGGTCTAGGGGTAGAAAGGTCGTCCCGCAACCAACCAAGGTCCTGGGTTCGATCCCTCGTGTGGTCATACCTGTAGAAGTGTCCTTGAGCAAGATGATATTTACTCATTGTAAGTCACTCTGGATGAGAGTGACAGCTAAATTGTAGAAAATTTAAATGTACATACTTTATCATGGGTTTCTTAAAAAGAAAAATGCATTTGAGTATATAACCAATTACACCACCAACCAGTGCGGCGTGCGAGTGTGGTGCAGAGGAACAAACCGCAGACCACGTTATCCAGGACTGCCCAATATACCGGGCACCCAACGGTATACGTGGTCTGACGGTTTTGGATGATGAGTCAATGACGTGGCTACAGGGGGCGTGCCCGGATGTATAGTCCGGGTGACCCCTCACACAGACCCGGAGAGGAGAGGGTGAGAGACCCCCTCGACCGGGACCTGGGGCGAGAGGACATAACATCCAGCCCATACGACGAAGAAGACCACCAACAAGCATAATAAAACTATTCTGTCACATTCCCAGGCAACCGATCATTATTTGCCAGAGTCAAAAATGTTGGCTTAGGCTTTGATCTTTCTTGTTCTAATAACAAAGCACATTTTGACATAGGGTTTCAACAATGCAAATCCACAACAGACTTAGAACTCTTTAGTCACTGAAAAAAGGTTGAGTACTACACAAAGTATGGTTGTGCTCCGTCTGAATCAGACATAACGAGCTTTTTGGAGGGACATGATAGGGGAACCAGACCCTGCCCAAAAAATGTTTCCCTTTCAGTCACTTCCTTCAGATCAGGGTGAATCAGTTGATTGCTTAGATCCCTAAATATCCAATTAGCTTAATGCGTCCTCTCTGTAAACCACACTTTCAGGACACAAGACAGACCTTTTCTCTGAAAGGCCCTCAACAATCTTATAGATTTCAAGAGGGCAGTGCTCACATCTTCTCTCGTCAGAACATCGTCATGTGACAAACAAGGTTATTTCTTGTCTTTTAAAAACACATTTTTAATTAATTAATTAATTAATTAATTAATTAATTAACTAATTAACTAATTAATTAAGGTCTGTTACAAAATCAACCAAATGTTTACTTTTTTAAAACGTTTTTACATGAATACATGCGCACACATGCACACAAACACACGGAAACAGATATATGGAACAAAGAAACAGAGAAGTGGCAGAAATGAGAAAGAAAGAAAGAAAGAAAGAAAGAAAGAAAGAAAGAAAGAAAGAAAGAAAGAAAAGCAGAAAGCAGAATAACAGAAGTGCAGTGCTAAATGATTAATGACACTTGATGACACTTGATGTCAGCATTTCTATACGCTCAGGAATGCTAGCCAACCGGTCTCCTACACTCTTCAACTGACACAATGAACTTTAATACATACCTATAAGGAGCCTATATGACAGCAAACAACAAACAAAAGGAACTTGCACACAAAAGCTATCATCCAGAACATAGACTGCTAGCTTCTGTTTTGCCGAGCTATAGTGTTTCACTTCCTTCTGTCTAAAAGGAAACTGGTGGCTGGCTAATGACTGGCTTTGTGATAGGTTGCTTAAAAGCAGGAGCTAATATGCCATAAACAACTGTGACCAGCAATTGGAGAAATATGACTCCATAAATACAGGGAGCATCATAATTACGTTTCCTTTTATAGATTTATATTTGACATTTATGCTTTATGGGACCGTATATTGTGGTATGGATATGGGAGAATGGGAGACAAGTGCATAAAATGGCCATGAATTGGATTCAAAAGCCCAATGTCATGAGCACATGATGAGTGCCTCTGTCAGGTGGCCACTGAGAGGCCATTGATTACACAGTATTTCATGTATGAAAATATTGCAGGAACCAAATCCAGCATTGAGTATTGTTATATCAAAGTGATTTATTGTATATATGCCATGAAAGCAGTTGTTTCTGACAGCTGCAAGCATATGCAGCCAGCCAAAAATCATAACCCTCCCCCCAGGTTGGCCAGCCAATGATCCAAGTAGGTTTGGCTCAGAGTCAGTAGCATGGTTTCCACTAAGCAAGTAGTAGCATGAATTTCCAAGACATGTCACTCAAAACCCTCAAAACAAAGTCTAGGCTATATAACTCTTAATGTATTTTGTTGAAAAGGAAGCATTTGCCAGATGAGTTGCTGTTTTTTGGGAAATTTACAGTATTTTTAAATGTGCTTTAAAAACCTTCAGTTAGGCCTGTCCCTAGTGCCTCAGGCTACTGAGAGTTTGGCCCAGTGTTCAGACATCCTGATAGAAATTGACGAATGGAAAGAAATTATCAAAAAAGGATGACACTGAACACTGAATAAAATCATTTTGTTCAAACATGTTAATCAGAGAGTAAAATATCTGCCTTGTGTCTTAGTTTTGGCACAGACCTTTTCTCTCTCTCTAGATTCTCCAGTGACCTTTACAAACATTTTGAATAATTGGGGTGATCAACTGAGACACAGATAGGCTCAACAAAGAGTTGGTATGATCAGTCTGGATAAAGAAATACAGATCAGGGCAGGGATACGTGTTGCGAAGCTGCCACTTTGTCTTTGATCAGAAAGAAATGGGTTTCAGATATACTATTATTTCTCACTTGTCAAGCTCAGTCACCTCTGTGTGCAGTTTTTGTTTTGAAACGTGTATGTGCTGTTCGCCACAGCTCCATTCGAACAAAAATTAAAAAGCATTACGTTGTGTTTCCTAAGAAACAACTGAACACTAATACTTCAAAGACTTTTTTGCCAAGATATGGCTGTTTGTATGCCATCCAAATCCTTGTGCACAGAATATGACACATCCTTCTCATCTCTGGAGGAAAAGTAGACGCATATGGCCTTCTGGGCCACTCTGTGGGCTCATTGGTCCGCGGCATGAGGCTCATACCTGCTACGGCCCGCTTACCATACGGACAACCTATTTTTGCTACATCATTCATAAAAATGATCTATAGGCATAGTGAAAAACAACAATAAATAGGATGCATGAACCAAGTACACAGATTCTGAATATATCCTTATGTTTGAGTTTGAAAAACGTTTGTGTTTAGGATCATCACTTAGTAGTGGGAGGATGCCTGTGTTCTGTTAGATTGGTTCTGCTCACAACACCGCTGAGGTACAGCTAGCCATGAGCACATACAAGTCTCTTATTTGGAAATTTGGACTAAGCGTGCATGAGGCAACATACGTTCAAGCAGTACAACACTTAGCTAGAAGGGCATTTTAAATTGAGTTTTCAGTCTTTGAGATGTTCTAAGTTGATTTTAATAACAGTTATTTATTTATTTTTAAGTGGTAATCTTGAAGATCTCCGAAGATTTTCATTTAAATAAATGAGGTAACACAATGGTGATTGAGCCTATGGCCCACTGACGAATGCCTTTTTTTTGCAGTGTTATGATTATTATGAAGTGGGTGTCTCTGGCGACTTTCCCGCCATGCATTGAAAGTTGTTAGTGGCGTGTTTTCCCTTTGAAGTGAAGTCCAAAAACACACCTGCAATTACCAATTTTTGCCATAGGTGCCGCCAAACAGGAAATGAAATGGAAATCTTCAAGATTGCCCAGGACTCAAGATGGTTGGGGGCCCAAAAGGCTGAAGTCCACCGGGCCAGTACTGTTTCCAGTCACATTTATTCACCTTACATTTGAATGGCAAAAACTACTGATAACTCAAATGAAACCACAGGTTCTGTCATGTTAATAATTCACCCAATAATTATATGTAGTCATTATGCACTCACCCCCTTTGCAGGTGATGCCCTGGCAAAGTCTGCATGTCCAGATAACAAATAGTGAGTGAGGTAGCAAAGTTCCATCTCAGCCTTCTCCCAAACAATTGAAATAAACGGTGACAGGCTCTTAATAGTTCTAAAAAGGGCAGAAAATGACCATAAAATTACTCCAAACTGCTTCTTTCGTGTAACGTCAGAGGTCCAAACTGCTCATGCTGCATAATCCAAGTGTTCTTAAGACAAATGATTTCACTGTGAGTCCAAAGGACCAAATATTTAGCCAAGTCTTAACTAATATTGTTGTTTTCGAAAGTTCACGCTGTCGGCACACGTAGCGTATTCACGAGATGTGTGCACGTCAGTAGAGTAAATTACATTTTCTAGCATAAGTTTAATTTTCTAGCTGGACCTTTAACTTTCTTGCTAGAAAATAAAACTTACTCTGTTGAGTGTGCACCGTTTGGTCCTGCGGGTCTAAAACACGGGCTAGGGATGAGTGAACATGCGACGTGTACGTGGGCGACAGCATGAATGCTTTAAAAAATAACAGTGAAGAGCACAAGCAAGTTGGAGTCTTTTTATGAATTTTATGGAATTTTCTGTCCTTTTTGGAACTCTAAAGAGCCAGTCACCATTCACTTCAACTGTTTGGGATGAGATGGAAATTTGCTATCTCACTCGTCATGTGTTGTATGGACATACAAATGTCACCTGAGCATCAACTGACATGGGGGCGAGTAGATAATGATTACATTTTCATTTTTGGATGGACTATTCCTTTAACCATGTCAAACTATGGAGAAAAAAATAAATAAAAAAGACCAACATTAAAGAATCCTTTTATCAGACTGATGTTCAGTACTGCTTTGGCAAAATGGGATCTCAGACTTGCCAAATCAAATAGTATAGATGTGCTATGGTTTAATTAAAGCATTAAAGCAAGCAAATAAAATATAACCTTGATTTAGGTAAGGTTCAACAATGAAAACCAATTCCTAACTGGTTTACAGCTTGTCAGACACAGGACAGGTCCATTATAAGCAGGTTTTTTTTAGATGTTTTATTCAACATAATTCTACATGCTGGGCTGTAAACTGTAGCACATTGAGGACAAGGTTACAGACATATGATTGTTCTTTCCACTGCGCCCATTTGCATCCTTGTGGGATAATGTGAGAGGTCAAAAAAGCCCTCAGAACAAGGGTGAGTACAACCTTTTAGACACAAAGGCCACATCAGGCTATTCAGAATCTATGTGGAGGGGTATGATGTGGTCTACATAAATCACAAATAGAAATATAAGTGTTCAAGTCCCTAATGTTTCATCCCTGTTATCAGGAGAATGACTAACTTTTTCTTTCAATTTTTTATGTGGTGGACTTAACTTTGTCCAAGGCCACCATAGAAGATGGTCACAACTAGGTCTGTAATTAAAGATTATGTTTTTGTTATTGATTAAACTGTCAAATATTTTACTAATATCAATGCATCTAAATGATTAATTTACAATTAAAAAAATATTTTTGCTACATTTCAAAGTTCATCAACATTTCAAGTTTTAATGTTGTGTGTATGTCATAACAAAATAAAATATAAAATGTTTTTGCATAAATATATTGCCTGGCCAGACCCAAGTAAAATACATTATGGCTATTACTAGCACATATATGTTACATTTTAGCGTATAGACCTACCCAACTATTGTAGCACACCTGCCATGGCCAAAGAGATGATTTCTAGGGTAGGCCCAGGTCAGTCCGTTGACTCCAAATGCACACACAGCGACTGCAACAAGCACGTGACAGGAACCGCCACTGCTCAATAGTACAATTTTACAACTTATTAAACTATAGGCTGAAATTATATAAATCACTTGGGCATTTTAAGTAACTGCCGTGGTGTGTCGTTGCAAGTTTGCATAGTGAACAAAGTACTATTTTGATATGGTATTCCCATACTTTGGACATGGTGGGTCAGTTGTTTGGAATTCTCATACTGTCACACTCTTTTTGGGGGGTTTTGACTTGAGGCAGCCATGTTCAAAACAAACTGACAGATCTGTTAGAAATGTGCAACATAGGTTAATATGCAAGATGAACATGATGACCAAGTACTACAGTCCTAGCTATATGCATTGTTGTCAGTTTGACTATATTGTCTAAAATGAAACTTTGTTGACCTCTAGGATTATCATAGCCACATTTGTGACTTTTAGGGTCATTTGAAGAAACGTTCAATAAGCTTACCTAAAAAAATAAACAAAAATGTAAACTATAAAATATCTTGGTGAAAGCACCTACAAAATTATGAGAGCTTTAAACAAACTACAAGCCTACAGCTAACATGTCTCCCGTGAATGATGCAGTGCCCCCTTTATGCCACTGAATGCCATTAAATAATTTATAATCATATTATCATAACAATATTAAATTAACAATAATCATATTTTGATTATGTGAAAGACAGTCAGTGATTTCTGATTCAACTGATTTCTGCAAAATCGAATTTAAAAAAAACATATAGTTCATGAGAGACAAGCAACTATTCCATACATTAACTTAAACAAGGCAGCTAGTCAACTCCTACAGTGATGTCCTAAGGCATAAGGACATGACTCTTCACTCACCCACATTTCATTAAAATCAAACCAGTTCTTCTAGAGATATACCTTGTGAACAATGAACACACAAACATGTGGAAAATGATAGTCATTGGAGGCAATAAGCCAGAGAACCACTTTCAGAGCAACACAACCTAAGAAAGTAAGATGTCAATATCCAAAACATAAACCAAAACGTTATACAAACAGCAATTATCGCTGCATATTTACACAGTGAGCTAAAATACTAACATCGTTTTTATTTTCAAAACTCAATTTTGGCAGGTGGCCCAACCAAAACTATCAGTTTGACCACCATTTTTCACTAGCACATTCTCACAACAATGTCCATGTCCAGTGATATTTCTGGATAAACTCAACTACCCATGCTATATCTCAAATACAAAACAGTAGAGGAATTCAAGAATGGCAGTGTTGAACAATACAACATGTGCCCACCTGGAAATATCATCAGACAGCACAAGTAATACAAATGATAAAACTGGATCTGCATTATTTCTGATTATTATTTCTGTGATATGAAATAGGTTACACTTAGATTGGCTCAATAATTATGTATTGTGTTATGGATTAAGCTGTAGGGAGTAGGGAGCTTAAACTGGTTACATTAAAATCTTCATTTAATGTTTTGCTATATGCCTATAAATTGAGAAAATGTTCATAACTCATCACAGATTTGTTTACTAAAAAAAAAAAAGCTAATGTGAATGGTTTGCACAACTCATGAGTTAACACGAGGTCCCACTGGCTTGTATGTGCTCAAGTTGTTTTGTTGCATAACTCATGGTTGTGGTCAGATCTCAGTAAGACATAATAATAATTACTACATTTTCATATTAAAGTAATCTATTAATACCTATACATTAAACAGATTTTTTGTTGTTTCACGGGGTTTTTATCGAAATTTACTTGAATGTATAAAATATTATTTGTACTCAAAATTGTTCTCCAAACATAATGAAGTTTCCCCCCTTAAATGTGTTCGTCAATCAGAAAACTAAGGGGCGCTGGTTTTTGCTTGCGCTGTTGCAGCACCGCCAAGTGCATCACCACTAGAAACTGTATTTTAACTGTTTCCATAAAACTTCCAGTGTTCTAGACTTAAGAACTGTCATTGTAGCAGTTTGCTACACGGTACTGTACAACTGAAAATGTGACTTTAATGCAACGCTTCCAGGCTCCTACTCCACCCCTAACAATGAGCCGATTTACTGAGACAAGTCTGAAATACACGTTGGCGTCTCTCCAGCTTTGGAGCAGCCCTAGGAGAAGCACTATGAGATGTATTGGGAATATTTTCCCCTGGGAAAAGCAAATTTGACAACTGACATGGCGAGGGTGGGGCATACATCAAATCGTAAAGGTATCTCAACAAGTTTCAACAAGAACACCAGAAGGGACATCTCCGTAACCAAAAAGACGTCAAAAAGGCGATGAGCTTAACTGTATCGAGCAAACATTTCCACTTATGTGCCCATGATTGTTGGTGCTGTTAGCAAGCATTTTGAATTATGTCGAAAACGTAATTAATATGGTTATGTTGTAAATTTGCAATTTGAAGAATTGACGATTTTCACCCAGAATCACAAATTGACTTGACTCATTTCACACGGCGCTGTCGCGTCGCACAGCTGACCTGAGATACCCTCAGCAGAGTGTGATCACACATGGATCTGATCTTCAAGCATTTCATGTTATCTAAAAATTTCCCCATCTACGGCAAGTCATAAAGGACAATCAAGATTTAACCGTAATATAGGCCCAATTAGTGCAATGACATTGTTGGCAACATGTAGCTCAAGTTACCTAATTAAACAAAACAATTACCAAGCCTATTGGAACGTTGCACACATCGTCATAGAGTTGTATCTTTTGCAGGTACATACGATACGCAAACAGCACATATTGTGGAATATTAGAGGTAGACTATAAAATATATATATTTTCATAATTCCTCCTAGTATTCTTAATGCTAAACTTGCGCCGAAAATGTATCCTAAAGGCATTTCCTTATGTAGCAATCCAGATGTTGAGCATATGCGTTTCAATTAAGTTTGTGATGGGAAAGAAAAAGGAAAGAAATGTCAAAAAAATTTGATTTCCTATGTTCTATCTTGTATATGTTAGCGCTAGACAAAACAAATGCATCAACCTTACCAGGCGTCAATTATCGTAGGTTATTATGATACAGTACGCTATGAACGATACGTTAACTTGGGCCCATAAACCAACTCGTTCCGCCTTAGACAACACAACGTACGCTACTGTCAAACGCACCATTTTGGTATGGGTGTAAATTTTCACAGCGAATTGGGACCGGGACATTAACACAGTGTGCAATAAAATGGAACATACCGCATAAGCAATACGAAGGTCGTCCCCAAATATTATTTTCAGTACATTCCTTTTCAATACAGTTGCGTGGGTGTAGATCTTCGTCCACTACCTGAGCCGGACAAATCCGAACGAACGTCTGAAACGCCGCCTGCCCTGGAATGACCCGTAGTATTAAGGAGGAAAGGGCTGTGTGTACAGTACACGCTACGAGAGGGTCTAGTCTGGACGCAAAAACTTCAACATGGAGCCGAAAACACCGAACTGACAATTGCAGCGCTCAGTGTGATCGCTATGGGGAATCAGAGAGCTGAATCACTGGCAGGAACCAAATAAGCCTCGCCCTTTACAACTCTCAAGTTTTTGTGGTTGTTGGCTGCTTACACGCCAAGCAGCAGTCCATGCCATAACTCGTTTAAAGAAGCATTCTTGTTCGCTAATCGATCAGTTTTGGTCTGTGCTTTTATATAAAAAAAAATCGCATGCCTATTCGTTCAACGTTTTTTTAAGGTCTGTTTATAGGGCTACTCTACCATTCGACCTACTGTCAACACAGACTTAATAACCCTGGTCTGCTATACATCCTATAGATCGAAATGATAGAATTTACCATCTTGCCCTAGTTTTATAACTACGGTTTTTCTTGCATGCAAGGTCTCCCACTTTGTTAGATGATCATACTGTGAGAAAAACATCTATTTACCCTTTGAAAGTTACAAATTTGAATACACTTTTTTTTTTTTACCTTGATTTGTCTAGGGAATGCTTGTTTAAAACAGCAATTTGCATTCATATTAAATATGATATTGCATTCATATTAAAAGCAGTCGCACCCAGGTGCTTCCCTGTACAACCACATTATTCTACATTTGGCCACTAAGCAAGCAGTTTAAAGTGTTATGCTAAAAGGTCCCTCAACAATAGATGTTGAGGATGAGAGAGAGTTATTCATTCACTTTCCTCAACCAGAATTTTTAGGATTCAAACTGCTGACCTTTCAGTCACAAGTCCGCTTCTCTTATTTCTTGGTCAATTGATGTTAGATTTAATTTTTTTTCTTTTGGCCTTGAACTAGTGGCACAATCACTGTTCCCCAAGTAAATGATTAGTAGTAGGTTTCAAAATCGTCTGGCACCGTCTGGTATTTGAAATTATCTCCCTATCATGCATACCTTGCATGGGGCTGATCAGTTGGTGTAGACATATTTACTCTCTTATATATCAACTTTGCTTTAATGTTTGACTTGGTTGAACTCCAAGTGCTGTAGTGCGAGCAGCAATGCAAACCCTTTATACCCACAAGTCGGGACTTTAGCCAGAATGTAAGAAACAAAGTTGTGTATGCATCACTGCGTTAGTTCAGCAAACATTCACGTAGCTATACATAATTACCCTCCATGTCTGAAAGACTAAACATGAAAATGGCTGTGAAAGTAAGATTATCTACTGCTTTAAGGAATTTAAACTGATGCACACATAGGAAAACTAGAACGCTTCATGTTTAATCCAAATGGGAACGTCTAAAAAAGAAGGCTCAAAGATGGACTTTACGAGGAGCAATTCAAATGTTTTTCTCTGTTGAAAATCTCCCTTAGTACTTTACATTTTGACTAAGGATTCCTCCAACACATATACACACACACTAATACACACACAAGCATGCC
>OMKK01027703.1:1249-15857 GCA_900302305.1 Polymixia japonica
GGCCGGTCTGTTGCTGTGCCAACAGCAATTAGTGTTTTAAAAAATGACCCCAGTAACTTATTGTAACAAACTGTAACATCACACACAGAGAAGAGAGAGGAGGAGGCAAGATTCTGTGTATGTGTGTGTGTGTGTGTGTGTGTGTGTGTGTCTGTACTCGCACGCGCTGTAATGTGTGTACAAGTGGGTTACAGAGTTTTCACCAACGTAGCTAAGTAATGAAGTCTCATGAGAATGTGGTTGTGGTTTTTCAGGTCTGGGTCATGACAACGCCTGGATCGGGCTGAACGATCGCACAGTGGAGGAGGACTTCCAGTGGACTGACAGCAATGATCTAGTAACACTCTACGATTTCTTCATTTTCATCTGCTGCTATATTTAACCTGTTCCTAATACGTTAACTCAGTTTTGCGTAACGCTACAGTAATGCGTTACCCGACTTTGATGTTTGTTTTTTTAACAGAACTGAGAGGTTTCATATTCCTTTGTGTCGCACAAAGGAATATAAATATAAAACGCCCTTTCAAAATCCTGCGTCTCTTTTCTGAAAGGCATAGACGTCGATCTGAAAATAACTCTTAATTCCTTAATAAGATATGGAGATGTCACGATGTCAGCGACAAACGTCAGCGCCTACAGTCAGTGTCTCTTGTTTGTCGCGTAGGTGTATGAGAACTGGAGAGAGAGCCAGCCCGACAACTTCTTCGCGGGCGGGGAGGACTGTGTGGTGACGATTGCCCATGAGGACGGCAAGTGGAACGATGTGCCCTGCAACTACAACCTGCCCTACATCTGCAAGAAAGGCACAGGTCAGACTGCTGGACTGATTTACTTACAAAACAGCAGCCATTATTCAGTAACTCAAAGGTAACAGGGAAAACTACTAAGACTGGCTTTCTGGGCCCAAAACCTCCAGTGTGAAACAACAACAAGTTTAAATGCTACACTACACAGTAAGACACGTTTAAGTCTAGTCAAGTCTTAACAAATGGCGGTTTATTCTGTCAGAGTGGATGACAGGTGTGAGCACAGTTGCGTGATTGACTCTATCTCAGAGTGTATCTGAGATAAGCAACTGACTGATATTCTCACGTGAGGAGAGGAACCGTCTTCACGACAGACGGTTTCTGTTTGTACGGTATGGTATTACTGACGATCTGACCTCCCAGTGTTAACAGCTCTCTCTCTCTCTCTCTGCTCTTCACTGAGAACATTTGCTTTCTGACCCCCTACAATCCCCCACTAAGTCAGTCAATCGCCTGCCGGTCAGAGCTCAGCAGCTGTGTGACACCACTTGCAATTTTTCTATCTACAACAGATGCTCCAAAAACGATGAAGAAGACAGCTAACTTAAGACTGTGGTTCTGTGTCAAACTTATATTGACTCTGAGAGCAATAACAATCTCTATCTACTTCCTGTTGGTGTTTCTCTTGCCGGAGGGCTTTTACTAAACCAGACCACCAATACTGGCAGTGAAGATATTGTTAATTACTGCCTTGTTCACAAATATGATCTGAAATTCCCACATCAGCCATTTTGCCAAGTATTCCTAATAGTCGTCCCTACCAACACCTTCCCATTAAACCCCCACTCAGCGACCCAGTGAGATGGAAAGAACTATAGAGAAAGGAACAGACTGAGGGGAGGAGGAAGAGAGAGAGAGAGAGAGAGAGAGAGAGAGACAGACAGACAGTCAAAGGAGGACAGGGGAAAAAAAAACAAATCAGCACTATGGGTTTGTCTGGCTATGGTCTCATGGCTCTGTGGCTTGGCTGTGGTCCCTACCTACTGCAGAGCCCCATTACCTCTCCCTGGCCCTGCTACAGCTCTGCTCACCACTGGGATTCAATAGCAAGGCTGCCATCTAAAGATACAATAAAGAGCTGCAACGGTCGCTCCAGCGCCGCCAGCCTTTCATTTGGTTCCTTGTTAGGGAGAGCTCTCTGTCTGACAGCATGCTGGTGCTGCGGTAGCAATTGGGATAGAGGACTAATGTTTGTCTCTTTTACTGTATATTCATCTATTTTGTATTTTATGTCAAACTATGGGTAATAGACAAAGGTACAAACTGATATTTCTACTAATTTCTACTAATGTTTAACCAAATTGAAGTAATGTTAAGTATTAGCTTTAGCTTTTATTAGCTTTAGCTTACTGTCCTAGCGTGTCCTAACACTGCATCGGTATTCCTCTTGTCCGCTCACATTTGTCAGTGTTGTGTGGAACCCCACCTGCCGTGGAGAATGCCCATTTGATAGGGCGGCGGAGGTCCCACTACGACATCCATGCAGTGGTGCGCTATCAGTGCTCTGAAGGCTTCTACCAACGCCACATCCCCACCGCGCGTTGCCGCGCCGACGGGAGCTGGGAGCGCCCCAAGATCATCTGCACAAAGTGTGAGTGGTCGACAGCGCACTCACTGTTTAATCAACCACAGCTGTGTTGAAATTCAAATGACAGCTCTTCCATGTACTTGTATTGTATTGTACGTCTCCTGGTCGTGTTTTATATGTACACAGATAGAACACAAAGCCACGTAAAACCATTTGTTGTTATTGTTTTTTTTCCTCACTTAGCCCGGCGGTCCCACCGGTACCGACGTCACCACCATCAGCACAGAGAGCGCCGGAACCACAGGAGACATGGAGGAGAGGGTCACAGGGCCAGAGAGGACGCACACAGCCACTACTGAACCAAATATTAAAACGTCCACAATGCCTGGGTGCCAACCACAGCCCATAAAAAAAAAAAAAAGACAATAGTTCACATGCGAACCATTTCCACCCTTTTCTCCTCTTTCAAAGTCTCTGTTTAGGCTTATTATATTCCTATTCTAACACATATCTCCATAACCCGCTTGATTGAGTTCTAGTGTTTTGGGACTTTTGCTACTTTTGCCCAGTTTACCCCAGGTCCATCTGAACACTAACCGTTTTACCTGTCTTAACAACATGGTCTCTAATATCACGGTAAACCCTCAACCTGTCCTTGAATAAACCTTCTCAGTTGGAGAGACTGACACCTGTGTGCTTGCGTGTGACAGCGTGCATGTAAGAGAGAGCGGTAAGAGAAGCGTGAGTCATTGTTTCTTAAGGTTTACTCGTTCGACATGGAAAATGACATTCAGTCTAGTATTCTGTTTACAAAGCACAGACGTAATTGATGCAAGATAGCTTTCGGTCCCAGATAGCCCTAAATGTTTCTGTATGTGTACCGTAACTGTTATTTTTTTCCATAGAAACACTAGCTGGTATGTTTTGTTATATGTACATGTACATGCTTTTTTTCTAATATTTGCCATGTTTTCGTGTAATGTTACTATTTATTATTAACCATTTGCTAGTGAATAGGCTTTTTTAAACTTATAATTCAGACAGGCAATGTAATATCCTTTTTGTATACCAGTGCACCATTCTTACAATCAGTCAGTAACAAAATTAATCTTTTGATCGCGTCTAATCTCTGTACTGTAAATATTTTGGTGTTTGTTATTGGCAAAACCTTGATTAATAGCTGGACCTTGTCCAATCAAATAGTTCCCAGTCACTGAAAGCACTCTCACCTAATGAATGCGTTCTGTTGACGTTGACGGTGTTGATGGGGACTATACAATACTTTCTCAAGATAACTGCTTGATTGTATCTGAACTGCTAAATACTCTCAATCCTTGCACGGCTAGATTCACACGATGGGCAAGACGCCACAACTGTTGCCCTTGGTCCCTTTGATATTTGATTAGTCTATCCACTTTTTTGGTGTTTTATGACTTTTTGTCCTGCTGTTGTGTTCCATTCTTAATAAAGAGAAGAAAAAATTAAAAATGTTGAGGTGCATAGAGTCATTTGTATCACGGCACCTCGGTGCTCCAGCAGATGAGACCTGAACAAAATCACGAATCTGTTTCAGCTCTATTTGATAAGGGGTTCTGAACTTTGTTGCTAGCTTGTTTTTGCTCTTAGCCCAGTGAATATTTTCATCCCGTCTGGTACGAGGGGTAATTTTCTCATCTCTCTGGTGTCTGAGGGAAATAAAGCGTTGACACAGCAAAGGAGTGTGAACCAAAACGAATGTTTGCTAGCAGAACTAAAATGACTCCTAGTGAACGCAGAATCCACAGTATCTTTCTATCAACAAACTATCAGTCTATCAAAAAAAGGTATTATTACATATCAATTTAATAACTTGATACCAAATACTGGCTGCAGTTGTCTTTCTGACATACAGCATGAGGTCTGCGCCACAGAACTCACCAACAGACTGTGATGTCAACACAGATTAGTGACTTGTGATTAGACACTTCTATCCAGGGTTCACCTCTTATCAGTTTGACATCCACAGCCAGGAAGGACATAGTTTACTGGGCTACAAGTCCACTGTACATAGGACATGCTGACATCACCAGCAAGAAGCAATGTTGATGTCTGTACATAATATATAATACATAAAAATACACCCGAGGGTTTTAAGTCAGAATTCCAGTTCATACCAATTCAAGTATAATGTATGTACAATGTACAATTCCAAGGAAGAGGGAAAATAAGGATGAATGAAGGTGTAATTTAATCACACAGAGAGCAAACAAGAAAAGCTCAAATAATCTGTATCCCATTCCTTTTATAAAAACCTCCAGCCACAATAACCCTTAATCCAGTCCCGTTTTATATTCTCTATATATAAAAAACATACAGAATTGAATTCTAATAAAGTCCACATACTATTGGTCAAGATAAATAACAAATTCTAACATGTAATACACCAAACACATTAGACAATGTAAGGCAGTAGGTGTCCCCAGATGGCCTCTTGTGGTATTTTCTTTCATCATAACCCCAGCTTGGGAAACATCCACCATTATCTCCCTTATCAGCAACTCTGCAAGTCATTCAGCTTTCCAAACATTCTGTAATATATTCTGTTGGTTGGTTTCAACACTTTCTACATTCGCCTAACTGGAAAGGTGAAACCTGCAAATTCAATATAAAGAAAAGTTTTTACTGATCCTGAGATCAAAAACTTCCAGGGTACGGCAGAGATGGGGGTGAAGCAGATTGCGGATTGCCGAGGACTGTTCTCATAAATAGGTTCCTGCAATAACTGTAACTTGCTCTTGCAGTGTATTGCCGACCCATTTGATCCAGGTTAATAGTGTTGTTATTCTGGGAAGATGGCAACTGCGTATCTGTATCTGTGTGAGTCACTTGAAAGTTGTGCTAGCTGGATCACAGGCCTCCCAAGCCACAGCCTTTATCAGGGTCCCAAAGTCCATGCAGGGAGTGTCGAGTGAGGCGGCATTGATTTTGAATAGTTGACTGAAAGTGGAGCATTTTCCTTACAGAAGACTTCAATAGATTCCCTCTGGGCCAGGGTTTAAAAATGCAGGGTTTAGCGCAGTTTGTGTGCTGAAGAAATTTTTTTAACAAACGTAAGCGGCGTCAGAGTCACAGCACATGATATCTTCACGGTTTGCGAAGCCTTGGCGATTCGGTGTGTGGCCTAGTTTTTCTTCTTCTCTTTGTTGGCCTGTCCCTCAGGAACTGGCTTCACGAAATAGGTGGGGTTTGTGTAGCACCGCAGGGCTAGTAGAGCAGGTATGGCAGCGTACAGCACGTTCAGGGTGGTGACCTGCCACCATCTGTCTGCTGGAACTCGGTATGTGAAGGGTGTGCGGGAGTGCAGAGATGCCCCGATGTGACACCACTGGGTCTGGGGAGACCAGGAGAGGAGAGGAGGAGGTTGAGCCGGTCAGTTATTAATGTGAGATTTTCCATTGTACTTCTGTTTTGTAATGGATACAAATAACTGCTTGAGCCTTGTAACCATAGTTACCTGGGCCATGGCCCCGGCAAAGAAGATGGTCCAGTCCAGCATCCAGCTACAGCCAGGTGTCCTCAGACCGTAGATGAAGATGGCCAGCATTGGCAGAGCGTAGAAAAAACACACCAACATCTACAGCAGCGACACAGAATGAGGAAGATTATGAACGATTGCCTTGTTATGGTTTCGAACGTGCCTCGGGTTCAACTCAATCCCTTCTACGCGCGCGTGTCGCGTGTCCTGGTTCAGACTCACCTGAACCCTGGGAAAGCCCACAGGGTCTTTGAGGTAGGGCTCATGCTGGTAGATATAAGTGAAGCAGGCGTCTAGAGGACAGTCCAGCACCACCTGGGGGGGGTGGTTAAGTATGAGAGAAGGAAGAGTGAGTATCCGTATGACGTCATCATTTCAGCCTTGATAAATGTGGTGACGGTCGACTGATACTTTTACTTATATGCGTCGTTACTCACAAAGCCCCGGAAAACAGAGAAGGCCATGGCTCCCAGCAATGCAAGGGACAGGAGCAGGTCAACGGGTCTGGAGAACAGGCTTTTTTTCTGCTCTGTGGCAACCTGGTCAATAGAGATAAATGCTCTTACTAGTATAGATAAGCTTTATTTTTAATTATTTTAGTAGCAATCATGTGGCACTGGGTATCACCATAGATAGCAAATCTGTGTAACTTGATTGGTTCAATTCACCTTGTCTGCTGTAATGATTGGCATCTCCCTCGGCCTACTGAAAAGCAGGGAGGCTGCCCAGAGAGGCACCAAGAGGAAGGGCACGTTCCTCCAGAAGGCAGGGCGAATGTTAGACCCATATTTACCTGGACAAATGACAATATATATACTATATGTCAGTGCAAAGTAATCTAAAGTGGTACTGATGATCTAAGGAACAATAGTGTGTGTGTGTGTGTGTGTGTGTGTGTGTGTGTGTGTTGTGTGTGTGCATCTCTCACCAATGACCACTCCAGGAATGAAAACAAGCTGATGGGCGATAGAGGACCCTGCCCACAGTAACCCCAGAGTACGATAGGACTTCCTGTACAGACACAAAATACACAGGTTCCATCATCGGTCCAACTAAAAACAGCAGCCGGATATG
Organism: Polymixia japonica; assembly: GCA_900302305.1. Lineage (NCBI taxonomy): Eukaryota > Metazoa > Chordata > Actinopteri > Polymixiiformes > Polymixiidae > Polymixia > Polymixia japonica. The sequence continues at coordinate 8,172 of OMKK01027703.1, forward strand.
AGGAAGAAATCCCAAATAAGAGGCACTGGAGCTAAAATAAATATACAGGTATAATATATATAGAAAAATAAAAAAGGTATTACTGTAGCTTACCCTCTAAACATGCGGTGGATCATAGTGAGGAAGAGGACAAAGTGAACCACACCTTCCCAGTAGCACATCATCACAGCGTAGGCGGTGCTCAGATGAGGCTCCCCCTGACAGACACATCAGCATCACACACCTTTTGCTCTCAACAGATGGATTTCTAAGCAAAGAAATAAACCCTGGGGTGTCTACAGTCACATGCCAGGATCTATTCTTAAAGTAACTCTAGCAGGCAGACGGGAAGGGAAGGTGAGGTTTAGTTGAGGATGGGGTTAAGGATAACTTACCATCTTTAGATAGAAGCCCATGAAGCCGGAGATGAAGCCATCCTGCTCTAAAGCGTTGGTAAGGCCTACCAGGCAGGTGAAAGAGAACTCTGCAAACACTGCGAGACAAACACAGAAGCACGATGAAAGACGTTTGGTCATTCTGTCTTCACGCTGTTGATAAATCCTAGTAGCCTATATTCATTTTGTCAGTTTGTACCATAGAATAAGGGGTCGACATTCTTCTTGTGTCGCACAGTGAGGAGAAGCAGGAGTAGTACAGATCCCAGGACTACCATTCCCATTCCTAGGATAGGCAGAGGTCTGAGGAATGCAATGAATGACTATAAGTTAGTAGGTGCAGATACATTGATGCGCCCATGAGAAGGAGAGAAAAAGGGGAGTTAACTACGAATGGTAGATTTTAGGTTGTAGACAATCCTACACGCATTTAGACCATCCTACAACCTTTAATTTCACCCATTATTCTATTAGAAAACGTTTTTTCTCGTTGGACTCTTTACCTAATAACTAACAACTTTACCTAATAATATCGACGGCTGTAAAATGTTTACATATACAAAAACAGTATAAAGAGTGCGCACTTACTCCTGTAGTGCAGGGATGTTATTCATGGCGTACAGAACTCCAGGAGCCAGGAGAGAAAGTAGAAAAACGCATACTTCTGTCGGCGCCCTCATCGTTGACAATTAACTAGTCCTACCAAATCAGAAAAGAAAAAAAAAGAAAAGTATCCTCGACTAAATGCTTCCGTTTGTAAAAAGAGGCATATTCGAGCCCACTTTCGTTGTCCTCGCTGTAAACCGAGGTAATGTGATCATTAAAAGAGGAGTGCCACCCCGTTGCCTTTCATCAACGACTAAGCAGTATGTTGCTCCAGACCTGCTCATCAATGCATCGCTATCTAGTAGGGTTCAAAGTTCACCAGCTTGAAACACGTGGGACGTCAACTCACAGAACTGATGCTAACCACTGATTCAACGTTTACCTTTGCAGGAGTAATACGTGTGCGTCTTGCTGGGGACAGGCCAATTTATAGTGTCCGTTTGTCTACTATTGACTATAATGAAAAGTGTCGAAGAGTCTAATTCTAATGTAGCGGTTAGAATGTAGATATTGCAAAAACCAGTTCAGCTTCATGGTGGTGTTGTAGAGAATGCCACCTCGTGGTGAAACTAATAACTGTCTAATAACCAAGTTTCTGTGGTCACTAATTTGTTTTCTTAATACATTTTTCATAGAATCTCCAACACTGGACATAAAACTTAATAGATGACTGTTTTGTACTATTTTTGTCTATTATCACGTGTTTTCACGCATAGTAGATGAGATGGAACTGGTACTAAACTGTGATTGTGGTAAAATCTTAATCTTTAGGCCTAATGCATATGTTGAAATGTTGCATGTCTATTCCAATGCCTGTCTGTGATTGTCAAAGAACCATCTGTCCTGTTTGATGTAAGATTAACAATTCTTCAATCTGGTCTCCAGCTCTGATTAGATTCTGGATTATATTTGAGAGAGACAATAAAGGCTAGAACAAAGATTATGTGATTTCTTTCAGACAGGGTGACACAAAGGTTCAGCACATCCCAGATGTTTTTCTTTTGTTTGTTTCTTCAGAAAATATCAGGTTATCCCACATTTAATCATATTTTTAATTTATTCAGTAGTATATTCAGTGCTGACTGAAAGTTTGCTTTACTTAGTGTCCTATAGACGCGGTACTGCATGTTTATAAAGTACATCTAATGCAACTTTATCTCCTGTAATATAGAGAGCGACCGAAGAGGATTACATTGCTGAAGCCATAGAGACTTATGTTCACCAGTGGAAAGACTGAGAAGAGAGAGAGAGTGAGAGAGAGAGAGGGGGTGGGGGTGGGGGGGGGTGTGGCTAGCACTAGGGCTGTAGGACTAGACAGATAGGTGATTGAATAAGACGCACATACTGACACCCTTCACCCACGCACATACACATAGTGGCATATATCTAAGGGTAGAGAGCCCACCCACTGCTGCCACCATGCTGCACCCCGTAGTGCTTTTTATTGTGACTTTCAACACCTCTGTGACTATTATCTATTGGACCGTCCTCCTGAGTGATGTCTACTTAAAGTGGCTGTCAGAGCCCGAAGACAAGCCCACGGAGACGGTCGTCCCAGCCTGAAGGAGTTCACAGCATTATGGAACTACACCGAAGGATTGCGTGTATTTTCACTTAGAATTAGTCAGCAAGGGTGTAACAGCTTGTAGCACTTTTGGGATCTGATTTTTGATCTGTTTAATTTTGCTATCCCCCGGGCACTTGTTTTATTTTAGATCAGATTATTAAATTCTGATTATTATTTTTTTACTGAACCGAGGGGAATCTGCAAATGGATGAGCGAGGACTCGTTATTACAGGTAACGCGTTTTTACTGTGTCTTTATTCTGAGCAAACACATTTAATGAGGTTATTGCCTGTGAACAGTTCAACGAAACGCATCGGAAACATTTGCCACGTGTGTGTTAGGCGGCCGTTCAAACCGGCGGCAATACGGTGCAATAAAGTGATGACCGCGGTGTTATTCCACTTGTGCTGCACACAGTGTTCACCTTGTGCTGACTCAGTTTAATGGCTTTGCTAGAGAGTTGCATGAGTCATCCAAATCCCATCAAGAAAGGATTACAAGACGCAGAACAAAATGAGAACACTGTCCCCCTTGCTCTCCTGGCGGTCTCACCCTGAGAAGTAGAGACCCTTTTTCTTTTTTTCATTTGCATCCCCTTTCTCCCTCCTCTCTTACTCTTTACTCAGTACTACAGGACGTGTTGTTTTATTTAGCCTTATCACAGACCCTGCGTTTTACTCTCTTTTTCTTTTCTTTTCTTTTTTCAACAACATGACACATGTTTTCTACTGGGGCGTGCATCCGGTCTCCTGGTTCATTCTCATCTTCAACATAACCATCTCCATCATTGAATGGAAGTGGCTGTTGTCGGAACTTAGGAAAGACAAAAATACAGATAAAGCCCCTACAAACAAAGTCATCCAAGAGAAAGTCTAGAGAAAACATCTGCGTCTCGCTGCTTCGCTGCTTCTTTTTTTTTTTCGCGTCCCCAAATGTTTCTAATTGTTCCCCAGTATTTTCAAACCCTTTCACTTGGTAGAGACAAACAACGGTGGTAAGTTGGATCCATGTGACACAGCGGCCGGTATGGTTTTCCCCACATTGTTTGATTGACCTTAACGCTTTTCTGTGTTTTTGTGGTTGTTTTCAGAACTGTCAGCCTACAACTTCGGAAATATTCGTCACACACACCGCAGCTGAGGAGGAGTTTCAAGTCTTTCTCAAAAGGTAAGGATTGAAAGGCATAACTCATTCCTCAAACACCCTAAAACTTAATCTTTCCATCCTTCCTCTCTCCCTCTCACCTGTAGTGTTTTCTATGGTGTTCACGCCGTGTTAAAAGGGAAGCTGACAGCTCTGACCTTACAGTTGTATTGCCTTGGTGATCTTGTCAACATTCCGTGAAATTTGCTCAAATGTCCTTCAGTTAGGCAGTTTTACTACCCGTTGGAATTTGTATTGGTTTTAAAACCTTGACTGCACTTATAATATACTAGAAAATGTTCATCTGCTGTTTCATAAGCCTCTGGCATACATGCATAGAATGAGTAATACAAATATATTATCTCATTGATGAGCTGCCTGACAGGTGGGATTTTTAAAACTATGTCCTATGTTTGCCAAGCTAAAAAGCAAGGGATATTTATAAATTGATACCTATTTAAACCCAAGAGAGGCTAGGCTTAATATCTGATGAAGTCTATATATATATATATAGTATATAGTATAGCGTAGTATATACAGTATATATATAGTATGCAACCTGGTCACGGAGGACCATAAGCTTCTTTGGAGTATTACTGTCCACCTCTCCCATCTCATATCTCTAATCCCTGCAGATGGAAAGCTGATATCTCCCTCCATAACAGACTCAATCCTATTAATTCGGTCTGTCCTATATTCGCCTCCCACGCTGTCTCCCTCTCCTCACTCCCCAGGAAATTAGATCAAGAAATGTCTCCGAAAGATTTGATTGGGGAATGTTGTGATCTGAGTCTAACAAAAGCTTAGCAGAAAGGCCACACTTTGGTTACAAGTCTGTGTTATGAGCAACATTTTTTGAAGTGGCGTGACAGATTGCTCTCATTCCTAAAAGGCAAACCACTTTCTCATTCTTCACGAACCTTGACATTTTCAAACGTCTACCTTCCGGTAATCCTTCCATTCCTCCCAGTGTAAGAAAATATCAAAATGTTCAAAATGCGCAGTAATAACTCTCCATTTCTTTATGTGATGCACCTCTGTTACCCCATTTTCAAGTGTTCACAGCAGCATGAAGGAGTTTGGAGACAGCTGATCCACAGCAAGAATATAAATAGCTGCTCTCAGTCAAAGGAAAGACACCACAGTTACATCAAATTCTTTGTACAGACTGATCTACTACTCCATAAAGAGAATAGGCGTTTTTTTATCAACTCTGCCCCCATAACTAAACCATGGACCAGCAACCTACTACCTCAGGAGGAGGCCTGGTATGGAACCTCACACAGCTGGCATTTGAACACAGACAACTACTCCAGCTGTCCAGGAAGAAGGAGGAGGAGGAGGCCTATTTTGTGGATTATATCCCCCCTGCAAGAGATGCTATAACTCTGCCACGCAATGTAGTTTATGTCCTTGTCGGGGTGGTGCTGGTTATAGTGGCCACTTACGCCATAGTGGGACACCTGATAAAAGATCTGATGCATGACCTTGCAGGTAACCCCAGGCTGGAGTTGTATTTATTTCAGAAATATCCCGCTGAACACCCTCAGTGACCACTCCTTCCTACCTGCATTCTGGCGTCCATGTTGAATCTTGTGGTGTGTCTTGAGCCCTTGTGTACTCTGAACGTTTGGGGTAACGTTGGGTCAAGAGTCTGTATTTCCCTCTGCTTGAAATACCATCACACATTTGAAGATAGTCATTTGTTCGTTCACACGTTTGTTCATACGTTCGTTCCCACGTTACCTCTATGATTTGTGTGTAGCGCTCATTTCCAAGATCATTTTTTTCCAGCCTGTCTTCTGGATGCTGCCTTAGTGTTTATTTGTAGCAAGGTTCTGGACTAACAGAGGTCGAAATGTTGCTGCAAATGAAAGCTAAGGGATCATCATTCCCGTGTGTGGGTATTTTCCTTCTCTCTATTGATTCGCTGTGTAGTACCAAGCACCCGGCTAAGTGTTATCTTGGATGTGCATCTTTTTGCAGAACTTAAACAGAAATAAATGTTATTTTAATTTTCTTTCTTTCTCCCCTTTTCTGTCCTGCTATTTTCTCGCAGACTTAATTCTTGGCCCAAAACCAATGGAAGATGACACAGAGGAAGGTAGAGCAGAAATAGAGGCGGAGCAGCAAGCTAGCATTTACCTTGAGCTGGTGGAGAAAGACAAGCTGAAGATGGAGCAGGAAAGGGAGGGTCTGCTGCCGGGGTTTCACCCAGACGCAGGAAGCTGCTGGACCCCTGCCCCTCCGTTGCGGAGCGTTATAGCCTCATACGCAGGAGAGAAGCGGATATCCACTCATAGTGTGACCTTTGCTTGCCCTTTGACCCCTTATGTCACTTCCCTATAAGTTCTGCAACATCAAATGTTCTCTGGGCCAGTCTTTGAACATTCACTTTGTCATTGCATACAGTTTTAAAGACCTTTTGTCTGTCACCCTGTCTAAAATTAGCCACAAAAAATGAATGTACTTTATCTGTTGTAGCGATGCTTAAGCTATTAAAGTATTGTCATGTAAATATGTTTACATGGAAATGTTGCTCAGCACATAGAAGCCAGAAAAGTATTCTCAACAAGAATTATTTATTTCTTACACTTCATCACACTTGGCAGTCCTTGAAAGTCACTGTGATAACCACAAGAATTATAATGTAAAGGTACATTAACCAACAGCATAAATGTCATTGTCAAATAAAGCATTAGTTCATACCCTATAGTGTAATACAGTGCATTTATTTGGTGTGACAGGGCTTAGTTCAATTCACTTTCAATGCATCATATTCAGGAAGTGGATTCTCTTTTGAAATTAAAATTGTGGCAACAATTTGGCAGAAAAAGGCCATATTTTTATGGGAAAGTGATTTGTCCTCAGCCTAGTTGTGTGGTTTGACCAATTTAACCATCAAACTACTATTTTCTTACAGTTTTCCTCAGTCGCTTTGGTACAGTTCTCAGATCAGAATTGAAAGTCTCAAAACTGCTTGTTCAACCTCCACCTCATCCAGTCACTTGTGCACATCATAAAAGCAATTTCTCATTCTTTTGAACAAATTGCAAATGCTTTGGTAAATTCATGCAAATGATCATGCACAAATGTCTGCTGTTTCCTACTTTATCAATTGCTTAATGTCATGTTGATCAAAATTTATTATACTGGTTCTCTGTCAAAACATCTAGGCATTAGTTAATTGGACAAGTCATTACACGCAAAATGGTTGAACCAGTTGTCAGAATCTGTCAAGCATATTTTCTATACATTTCTATTAGACTTTTTTGTAAATGTGTCCTGAATTGATTAATTGCTCTTAGGTGAATCGTGACTATCATTATTACTATAACTATAATTAACTCACTATAATTAAGGGGAATGTGTGAAGCGTTAGATCAACTAATGATCAACCACTTCTCTAAAGTAGCTCAGAGGTGCATCTGGTGAACTTTCAATTGGCAAGCACACATAGACAGAGCACAACACAGTGTTAGGATTTCGGACAATGGAAGAACAACAAGGAAATGAACAGGGTCAACAGTCGGGAAGACGAAGAAGAGGAGTACAACTGTGTGGTGGAAAGGTAGGGAGGCAAAACAGAGGAAGAGGTAGAAGAGGCCAAGGACATTGGCAAGTTCCCAATGAAATAAGGGCCACAATTGTGGACCATATTCTCAATCATGGCCTTACAAAGGCCGAGGCCGGTCGCAGGGTGCAGCCAAACGTTGAGAGAACAATCGTGTCCTCAATCATTCAAACGTTTTGTAGACAGGACAGGTACGTAATCCAACAATGTGTGCTGTACTGTAATACTGTATACTTACTGTAATGCTTCATATTACAGTATTCCACTTTACAGTATAGAGTAAATATACTTTATACAGATACATACAGTACATATACTATAACACACAAACACACACAAACATATGTATCCATGTATACAGTGTATATATACTGTACAATATATATATATATATATATATATATACTGTATATACACACAGT